>JAYJMJ010285946.1:0-11191 GCA_036873875.1 Laminaria ephemera
CCTCTACCCCCGACATGTTGATGCTCTCTTGGTGTTACCGCGATGCATTGCGCCAGTCCGTAGGGAAACGGTACGGACTGCCTTACTTGGACATTCAGGCCATTTTGACGATGAAGCAGAGCGCTAAAGAGAAAGTCGACGCTGGTGATGGGTGAGTGGAACACGCAGCACACGCAACACACAATTTGTAGTTTAGACACAGAACTATGTTAGGAGAGAAAGAGAGAGAAAGCAAGAGAGAGTGCAAGTGAAAGAGATAGAGCAAGAGAGAGAGAAAGCGAGAGAGAGGGAGGGGAAAAAATACATAAAGAGGGAGGGGCGGGGGCGGGAAAGAGATAACGAGAAGGAGAGGGAGGGAGGGTGGCATGCACCCTTGGTATATTTGCAGAGGCGGGGAGGAGGGAGGGGAGGAAAGATCGAGATGGAGGGACGAAAGGAACGAGGGAGAAGATAGGGAAAGGGCAAGAGCAAGGGGTGGAGGGAGGGAGATGAGAGACAGAGAGAAAGGAGAGAGAGAAGAGAGAGAGAGAGAGAGAGAGAGAAGGGGGGGGGGAGGGCAAGAGAGAGGGGGAGGGATATGGATCCTGTGAATGCACGCCGCGATCTGCCCGCACTTTTGCTATGCGTGTGTTGGTCTTGCTTCTTTTGTTTCAGTCGGATTGGTCTAGCGTCGGTGGCTTGACTTGGCCTGGGTTGGTTTGGCGTTGCATGGCTTGGCTTGGCTTGGCTTGACGTTGCTTGGCTTGGCTTGGCTTGGCTTGGCCTGGCATTTATTGGCTTGGCTTGGTTTGGCTTAGCTTGGCTTGAATTCGCTTGGTTTGTCTTGGATTAGGGTACCTGTCTTGGCTTGTCTTGGGTTGCTTGGGTTGTCTTCGGTTGTCTTGGCTTGGTTGGGTTGTAAACCTTGCCTGGCCTTACCCTGCCTTGCCTTGCCTTGCCTTGCCTTGCCTTGCCTTGCCTTGCCTTGCCTTGCCTTGCCTTGCCTTGACATTAGCTTGGCTCTGGCGGACTTGTTCTGTCACGACAACTGCTGACGATACCTGCACCTGCCCGTGTGTTTCCTCGTTGCCACTTTCCCCAAAAGGTACGAGATCTACCCCGAGATCGAGGAGCTGATGGTGGAGCGTAAGGAGGCGTTCATCGAGGACCTCGGGCAGCACTACGGACAGACGATACCCTTCATCTACGAGCACTGCCCGGATATGTGAGGGGGCGTGTGCTACGATAGCATTTTTTGCGTTGTATTGGTTGTATTGGTTATATTGGTTGTTGTATTGGTATGCTGTGTTGGTTTGTTGTACTGGTTTTTGTACTGGTTGTTGTATTGGGAGACGCGCTACGATAGGGGTAGCACCTTAGGTCCAACATACTTCAGGGTTTTTCACGGGTCGGGGCATTCCTCGCGGGGCGGGGCGGGGCGGGTCAGGGTGACCCGGCCCGACCCATGAGATTTGAAAACCTCCTGACCCGACCCGACCCGACCCGACCCGTGAGATTTGGATCGCCTCCTGATCCGACCCGTGTCGACCCGTGAGGTTTTGAAACCCTCCGGAACCGGCCCACCCGTGAAAAGCCCTCAACTATTTCTGACTCACGGGGCTCCTCAGCTGGGGATTTGTACTCCATTATCGTTGATATACCATTTGTGTTTTTACCACAAAACAAAAAAACGTATATATCTACGCCATGAGGCTGGTCATCCGGTTGCATTTTTATTTTAGTCAGTTTTTGGGTGAAATATTGGGCTCAAGTGTACTGCTGTATTATCCTTTTTTCCGTAGACGTATGCCCTGGTACCTGGTATGGGCTTTCTTATCTTGTTTTGTTTCTTCTTCTTTTTGACGGAGTGTGTCTTGTTTTGCTTCTTGTGATTTTCCTTTTTTCCGTTGACACGGTTTTTCTTGTTTTTTTCTTGTTTTTTTGTTGTCCCCTCTCCCCGCCTTTTCGGACGCACGCCTCCTCAGCGACAAGAACGACCCGTCCACCTGGGCCACGAAAGACTTCAAGATGGCCAAGCTGACGGAGCAAGACAAGAACAACATCTTCGACTGCCCTCCCCTCAAGAGCCAAGACGAGGTCGCGGCCGACCTTAAGTACAAGCGAACCAACAAGGTGAACAGGACAAGCAAAAAGTAACATGCATCCGTGCGATCATCGCAACCTGCGTGTCCTCGTCGGTGCCTCGTTGTATAATAGGCTATTGCATGTATTGGACCCGATTCGCAACCCTACAATTTACCTTCGTGTACCTACTTTTGTTCGATGCCTCCGTGCCGTCGTTGGTACCCCCGTTTACCTTTGTGTGCCTCCTTTTATTCGTCAATTCAAGGGGGGTATGATACCCGGTTTAAGAGCGTCCACAATAAGAGAAAACTGACTTAAGAGCGGTCAGATCGACTTGTCACGCCTTGTGACGCCTATACTAAGATGCTACTCAATCTGAGATAAGAGCGGTATAGAGAATAAGAGCGGCAGCACTTGCCTGTTCCGACGGGCTCTTAAATCGGGTGCCCCACTGTACCTCTTTGTGTATCCCGTTATCCTATTTTTTCCTCCGTGCCATCATCGGTACCTCCGTTTACGTTTGTGTACCTCCGTGCTTTCGTTGATGCCTCCGTGCCATTGTTGGTACGGCCGTTTACCTTTTGTGCGGCTCCATTTTTGTTCGTCAATACCTGTTTGTGTATCCCGGTTATCCTGTTTTTTCCCTCCGTGTATTCGTCGATACCTCAGGTTAGCTTTGTGCACCTCCTTTTGTTCATCGATACCTCCACTTACCTTTGTGTATCCCATTATCCTCTTTTTTTCGCTCCGTGTATTCGTCGGTACCTCCGTGCCTTCGTCGGTACCTTTTTGTGTATATAGGCTATTTACGCGTCCGTCCGCGATGGGAAGGCGGCGGAACTGACCGAGAAACTGTCCGAGGCTCCCAAGCTTGCTAAGAAACGCTGGGCGTTCGCTTTGAAGGACACCTCCACCAAGGAAACGGCACGGGTGAGTCATTAATCTATTTGGTAGGACTATACGTCGCCGATTAGTGGTTAGTTGACTAGGTCAATAACCACTTTGGTAGGGCTGTGAGTTTGCCGACGATAAGTTGCCGACTAGGTTTTAGTCGGCTAGGTCCTTAGACCTATCCCGTTTGGTAGGACTGTGAGTTGACTGATAGTCGACGACTGGTTTATTAGTTGGCTCTAGGTCAGTAGACCTAACTCCTTTGGTAGAGCTGTGAGTTGGCTGACTGTAAGTTACCGATTTAGTTATGAGTTGGCTAGGTCAATAACCCCTTTGGTAGGGCTGTGAGTTGGCTGACTATAGGTCACCGACTAGTTATTAGTTGGCTACGTCATTAGACCTAACCCCTCTGCTAGCGCTGTGAGTTGGCCGACTAGAAATCGCCGACTATTGGTTCGTTGGCTAGGTCAAGAACCCCGTTGGGAGAGCTGTGAGTTGGCTGACGATAAGATGCCGATTAGTTGTTAGTCGCCTACCAGTAGGTCATTAGACCTAACCCCTTTGGTAGGGGTGTGAGTTGGCTGACTATAAGTTGCCGACTTTTTATTAGTTGGCTAAGTCGTTAACCCATTTGGTAGGGCTGTGAGTTGGCTGACTATACATCGCCGGCTAGTGATTAGTTGGTTAGGTCATGGACCCCTAGGGTAGGGCCGTGAGTTGGCTGACTTTAAGTCGCCGACTAGCTATTATGTGGCGAGGTCGTTAGCCTCTTTGGTAGGGCTGTGAGTTGGCTGACTATACGTCGCCGACTTGTTATTGGTTGGCTAGGTCATTAACCTGTTTAGTAGGGCTATGAGTTGGCTGACTATACGTCGCCGACTAGTGATTGCAGCAGTTGGTTAGGTCATGGACCCCTAGGGTAGGGCCGTGAGTTGGCTGACTTTAAGTCGCCGACCAGTTATTATTTGGCTAGGTCGTTAGCCTCTTTTGTAGGGCTGTTAGTTGGCTGACTAAGTCACCGACTAAAATTAGTTGACTGCCAGGTAGGCCTTTAATTTAACTCCTTTGGCAGAGCCGTGAGTTGGCTGACTACAAGTCGCGGCCCAGTTATTTGCTGGCTAGGTCATTAGACGTAACCCCTTTGAGAGAGCTGTGAGTTGGCTTGACTATAATTTGCCGACTAATTGTTAGTCGGCTAGGTCATTAGACGGAACCCCTTTGGTAGAGCTGTGAGTTGGCTCACTGTATGTCGCCGACTAGTTATTAGTTGGCTTGGTCATTAGACCTAACCCCTAGTCGGCGTCCCCGATGGTCTAGTCGGTTAACCTCGTAACCACTAAGGTCGATTTCGCTGGTTCGAGCCTCCCCCGAGTGCATACTCGTACTCGTAGGGACTTGTTCTTGAGCTAAAAATTGTCTTAGGGAAAGCGCGAGAGCGTGAGTTAGCAAAATTCGATGAAGATCGACGAGCGTTGGGAATGCTAAACCCTCTGTGCGGTAAAAATGAAGGCACGTACCGGGGGGGAAAAGGGACGACACCTGTGACCACGGCTTGTCTAGAAGCTGGAAAGTAAAAGTGAAAAAAAGGGTAGGGCTGTGAGTTGGCTGGCTAGTCGCCGACTAGTGATTAGTCGGCTTGCCCATACACCCCTTGGAGTAGGGCTATGAGTTAGCTTACTGAAAGTCGCCGACTGGGTGTAGGTATAATAGTTAGTTGCGTGACGTAATTTGGGGATTTCTGCGCCTTTGAATCTGACTGGTGCGTTTGTGGCTTGAGTTGTGTTTATTTATCAAGACATGCTCAGTTGGTTGGTTTTTACTCCACCGCTCAATATATACTAGCCGTGCAGTCCAGCCAAATTGACGGCCCTGCCTTCGAGGCTTGAGAGGGCGAAAATGTAAGAAAAAAAAAGAGCGGTTACGCTATCGGCCACACAAAGCAGCCCGGGCTGGCAGGGTAGGGTGTGTGTCCGATCTGCAATGTAGGGAGCTGTACAGCACGCGCGCAGAATGGTGATGCTCGTACTGTACTGCTGCACGCTTTTCCTTGTCGCTTTTGGCATGATCGCACTACCTCCACCCCCCCCCCGCTGCTGTGCTGTTTTTTTTTAATCAATCGCCTTACGTCTGGCAGGCGCCGCTACGTTTTGAGGGACGGGAAGCGGGTTATCCGGGTGTTTTTTTGTTCTATCGATCTATCGACCGCTCAACCGCACGCACAAAGCAGAAACGAATAAAAAACGCCCCCTCTTCCCTTACACAACCCTGCGTTCCCTCCCCCCTGCTGTTCTTTTTTTTTGTGTGTTTTTGTGTTGTTTTATTGATCGCCCTTCGCCTGGCAGGCACCCGTGGTTGTAAGGGACGGAGAGGGGGTGATCCGGGCGGCTACCGTAAGCGAGGAGACAGGCATGAGCTACGCCGATGAGAATCTCTTCCGCCGCGACGTGCGACGATCGACAGCTCTGCGTCAGATGGACTAGTCAGATAAAAAAATAGATTGGAGGTGTAGGATGGAGGACGGAGGAAAGTGGAGCCCGCGGGATATTGATGAATCCCGCACCCCGCCCTCTTGGTGCTGCTGCAAAAGTTATCCCACACTATTTCCAAACCGTAAGAATTTGTCCTTAAAAACGAAGGAACATTTGTTAAAAGGGTTAACGTCTTCCGCCGCGACGTGCGACGATCGACCGCTCTCCGACAGAAGAGTCGAGTTGAAACTTGTTACCTTTTTTAGGAGTCCGTTTCTGCAGGGAATGGTGTTGAAATATCCCCGGAGTGTAAACCTGCCCGGCAGGGGTTGATCGATTCTAGGTCCAGGGGTGGCGGTTAACCCCTTTCTAACTGCTCCAGACGACGTGCCACGGCATTGCCACGATAAGGAGACTCCTTTTTCGGCCATTTTGTTTCAGATCGACGGAGCCCCTCAACCGAGGAACAATCCAATATGGTTAGTATTTTACAACGTCCTTCGTTCTACGCCTAGGTCATGGGATTGTTGATGGTGATGCAGTGTCAGTTTTTGTCGAGGTCAGGGTTTGGGCGAGGTGTAGAGCTCTTCAATTGATGAGCCTCAGATACACATGGTATCACTAATCCCTACCGTAGCTTAAGTCAAGTGCACCACGATTCTTCGGACAAACTGCTAGAAAATACTGTTGGAAAAATCTTGCAGGTTTAAAAGGGCTACCAGGTACTATAAAACACCGCGACCTTCGCGCCCTGCAGATTGGGTCCGAGGCGGGGTGAGTGTAGAGGATTTCACTATTTGTTCAACCAGATACCCAAACCTAACCTCTCCTCTCCTCTCCCCTACTTTTGTTTTCGATTTTCGTACCTGGTACGATCGTATTGCACGATCGTCGTTGTCGTTTTCCATCTGAAACCTGAACGGGGATTCATGGATGAAAATTCCTGGAAAATTCAGCTGGGTAGGCGTCGGCGCTTTCTCCGAGGTGTACTATGTGCGTAAGCGTTGTTCTGTTTCGGGGGAGGGGCGGGTACTTTGCTAGGCGCCTTGTTGATGCTGCGCTGCATTATTGATAAGCACAGCATTCAGCGATAGACCACGCGCATGCATCACACACACACACGGGTGTGCAGCTCCTGCAACCCAAACACACTGACGCTTCCATACACTATTCCCCACAGTCGTCTCGTCTCTCCGACTACCCTCACGGCTGTTCCCCAATGCCAACTCGGGTCTCTTCCACTTCTACAATATTCCCCACAGTCGATTGGGGTCTCTCCAACTCACACATTGTTCCCCAGTGCCAACTAGGGTCTCTCGCGCCGCTACACTATTCCCCACTGTCAGCTGGGTCTCTCCAACGTCTACTATCAACGCGAGTCTCTCCAAATTCAAACTACGCCCCACCCAGTGTCAACTGGAGAGTCTTCGACTTCCACACAATGGATGTCAACTGGGGTCTCTCCAGCTCGCACTATTCCCAAGTGTCAACTGAGGCCTCTCCAACATGTCCACATCATTCCCGAGTGTCAACTGGGGTCTCTCCAACTCACAGTATTGCCCAGTGTCAACTGGGGTCTTTCCAAGTTCAACACTCTTCCGCGTTGTCAACTCGGGTCTCTCCAACTTCTACAATATTCCCAAGTGTCAACTCGGGTCTCTCCAACTCTTCCTATTCCCCAGTGTCAACTGAGGCCTCCCCAACTTGCATACGATTTCCCAGTTTTAACTGGGGTCTCTCCAAATCCATACTATTCCCCAGTGTAAACTGGGGTCTCCCCAACTTCTGCACGAATCCCCAGTGTTATCTGGGGTCTCTCCAATTCCACACTATTCTCCAATATCAACTGGGGTCTCTCCAATTTCCATCATATTCTTTAGTGTCAACTATTAATAGAGTCTCTCCAGCTTCCATACTTTCCCCAGTGTCAAATGGGGTCTCTCCAACTTCCACACTTTTCGCCAGTGTCAACTGGAGTCTCTTCAAATCACACTATACTCCAGTGTCAACTGGAGTCTCGCCAACATTTCCATATGATTCCCCAGTGTTAACTGGGTTCTCCACAACTTCCATATGATTCCCCAGCGTCAACTGGGGTCTCTCCAACGTCACACTCGTCCTCAGTGTCAGCTGGGATCTCTCCAACTTTCACACTATTCCCCAGTGTCAAACAGGTCACCAACTCCCACACTACTCCCAAGGAAAATTAGTGGCTCTCCAACTTCCACATTACTCCCCAGTATCAACTCGCTCGGCTTTCTCCAGCTCCCAGTATTCCCGACAATCCTAACTAGGATCTCTCCAATCCCACATTATTCTCCAGTATCAACTGGGGGCTCTTCTTCAGTGTCAACTGGGATCTCTCCAACATCCATTCTATTCCCCAGTGTCAACTGGGGCCTCTCAACTTACCGTATTACAGACTATTTTCGAGTGACCACTGGGATCGCTCCAACTTACACACTATTATTCCCCAGAGTCAACTACTGTAGGGTCTCTCCAACTTCCACGATATTTCCCAGTGTCAGCAGGAGTCTCTTGAACGGAAATTCGCATAATATACGTCTGTCTGTCTGTCTTTCTGAACCCTCGATCTCACTCCAGGCGTCGTCACCAACGCATATTTTCCTTTAAACGTCTCCAAACGATTGACGTCCACACCGCCGATGTTCCGATAAGGAGTGTGGGGGCATTACGCATTACACCCATACCTATTTGACAATCTATTAGACTATCTATTAGATAGACTTATCTATTAGACAATCTATTAGATAGACTGTCTATTAGACTATCTATTAAACTATCTATTAGACCATCGCCTTTAGGGTTTCAGAGGAACAACACGTCGAGACTAATCGACGATTTCAGCATCTGTATCTACCACACGGAGCAGCCCAAGCTGCCGGGGTATCATAGGGTACACCGGGTACTGTACAGCAGTCAACGATATGCGTTGCCCTGCTGTCCCTCTATCATCATAGGGTACATGGAGTACCTATGTGTCCAAACTTCACAGTAAGGAGCTATCCCACACGCGCGGAACACGGTGATGCTTGCGCCTCCACGCGTTCTTCGCAGTCGCTTAATAAGATCGCACTTGTCGTTTTTCTGGTCGCTTAGCATGGGTCCCGCAAGGGTGGGAGTACGCTAATATTTCACGGGATCCTATAAGTTGGGGGACGCATGCGACGGTAATAGAAGTGCACCGTTTTTTTTTGGGGGGTTCTCACTTGAGGAGTGATACACCTCACCCAAAAACTGCTTTGGAGAAAATTAAAAGTGCTCCCCGATGAACAATCCAATGGCCTAGGTATACAACGAAACACATTTCCGAAACAAGAATGAAATTCGGGCGGTTTGGGGTGTAAGGAGCCCCGTCATTCAGAAAACGTTTCAGCCTAAACGTGCTACCTCTATCGCAGCGCGCGTCCGAGCTCTATACTTCACCCAAAAACCGACTCTGAGAAAAAGTGTATGCGTAACCCGATGGACAACGCCATGTTATGGCCTAGGCACCCTCACCAATACAGTTTGTAGATTGCAAATCCTTTGGGTAGTGTTTTAAGCAGTTGGGTAGTCCCATCAGTCAGGACAGTTTTGGACGCGTGCCACACGATAGAGGTATCACTTTTTGGTTTGAGACGTTTTTGTTTCTGAATGACATGACGGGGCTCCTTAAACCCAAATTCGTCGGAATGTCAATTCTTGTTATACGCAACATGAATATGTTTATACCTAGGCCGTGGGTTTCGCCATCGGGTTGCACTTTTAGTTTACTGAAAACAACCTTTTGGGGTGAGGTATAGAGCTCGACACATACTACTACTACGGTAGAGGTGGACCAACTTTTTTCTGAGGCTCCTCACTTGAGGAACTCTCTATGCCTCACCCATAAACTGATTTTTTTTTAGTAAACTGACAGTACAACCCGATGAACAAACCCATGACCTAAGCGTTACAAAACGTTTATATTTGCCAAAGAACAAGAATGACATTCCGACGATTTTGGGTTAAGGAGCCCCGTCATTCAGAAACATTACTCAACCAAAAAGTGGTACCTCTACTATCATCGCAGCACGCGTCGCTCCTCAAGTCAGGAGCCCCAGAACAAAACCACGATAGAGGTACGTAGCACTTTCTGGATTTTTTATTTCTGAATGACGGCGTTCCTTAAACCCAAAATCGCCGGAATGTCGTTATTTTTTTTTTCTGAATTTTTTGTATACCTAAGCTAAGCAGCCATGGGTTTTGTTCATCGGGTTGCACTTTCGGTTTACTCAAAATCATTTTTTTGGGTGAGGTTCAGAGCTCCTCAAGTGAGGAGCCTCAGAAAAAAAAATGGCGCACCTCTATCGCAGCACGTGTCACTGGTGCACCTTTACCGTAGCATGTGGAAGCGTGCTACTAATAGTACTAATAGTACTAATAGTAGTAATAGTAGTAATAGTAGTAATAGTAGTAATAGTACGATAGAGGTAGCACTTTTCTGGCTTGAACGTTTTGTTTCTGAATGACATGACGGGGTTCCTTAACCCAAAATTGTCGGAGTTTTCATCTTTTTTTGCAACAATTTGTATTTGTGTACCTACGTAGGTCATCTGATTGTTCAACGGGTGGTACTTTTATTTTTCTCCAAATCCGTTTTGGGCAGGAGGATGGAGCTCCTCAAGCGAGGAGCATCAGAAAAAAAATGATATCATTCACCTCTATCGTAGCGTTCCTCTCTGTGTCTTTGGCTCAAACTTACCCCCGCTACCGTGGTATGGCCTGTAAACCGTTTTTTATATAATGATGTGTAGACGCGCGCTACCACAGAGTAGAGGTACCACTTTTTGGTTGAGTAATGTTTCTGAATGCTGAATGACGGGGCTCCTTAACCCAAAATCGTCGGAATGTCATTCTTGTTTTGCAATATGATTTTTTTTGTATACCTAGGCCATAATAGGTTTGTTCATCGGGCTAGCACTTTCATTCTTCTCAAAATCAGTTTTTTGGGGGGTGAGGTTTAGAGCTCCTCAAGTGAGGAGCCCGAGAAACAAAACAATGGTACTACACCTCTATCGTAGCGTGCGTCATCTAGCCTAAAACCAACATCGTTCGAAGATGCACCAGTTGTGGTTGACATTCTTTTTCGTTGTATAACCAGGGCATGATGGGATTGTTCACCGGGCCGCACTTTCAATTTTTCTCTGATGTTTTTTGGGGTGAGGGTTAGAGCTCCTCGAGCGAGGAACTTCAACATATATGGTGCATCCCTGCCGTCGTTTCTGTGCTTGCGGCGAATGGTAGACGTTAAGTAGCCGGTTATGTCATGGTATTACCTTGGAACCGGGTAATTTGGACGTTTCGATATATTTAGGAAGGCGTTTCGTGTAAAATGATGAAATTCCAGGTGGAAGGTTCCACCTGGGTTTCAGTCTTCCATCCGGGTAGTGATCTCAATAAAGCTGCTCTTCTTCCGTCTCTAAGCAACGAACACACGCGGGTAACCTCGAGGACCCACGGCATAGGCTGACCTGCATGGAGGTAGCCTGCCCCCTCTACCTGATACCGTTATAGTTAGTTGTGATGTGAGCACATGCATCGGGGCAGTATACACTGGCCATATATTCGACACTATGGTTGACACACACGGTGTGCGAGACGAAGGCGACTAGCCCTGATATTTGTTGGTTGGGTTGCGGTTAGGGTTAGTTATTTGATACTATGGTTGACCCACAGTGTGTGTGTCAGGTACGGGACGACGAGGACTACATAGTAGTGGGACC
>JAYJMJ010285957.1:0-11191 GCA_036873875.1 Laminaria ephemera
GTAAGATGGATTTGTAAAGGAGATCCAGAATATGCGATTGAAAAGCATACGAAGAAAGAAAGAGGAACTGATGTTATTCTTCACGTAAGTGATGATGCAAAAGAGTTTTTAGAAGAAGGTCGAATTGAGACCTTACTAAATAAGTATTGTAAATTCCTTCCGATTGAAATAAAATTCGGAATGAAAACAGAAACTACTTATGAAGGAGAAGGCGATGATAAGAAGGAGATCAAGACGGAAGTTGATAATATCATCAATAATCCGAATCCTGCCTGGAAGAAAAGTCCACGTAGTTTAAAAGAGGAAGATTATAAGGCTTTTTATAACGAATTATATCCTTATAGTCAACCACCGCTTTTTTGGATTCACTTGAATATTGATTTTCCGTTTGATTTAACGGGAGTTCTTTATTTTCCCAAATTGAATAATAACCTAGAAGTTCAGAAAAATAAGATACAATTATATAGTAACCAAGTTTACGTTACAGATGACGTAAAAGAGATTGTACCAGAATTTTTGACTTTATTACATGGGGTGATTGATTCTCCAGATATTCCATTGAATGTATCGCGAAGTTATTTGCAAAGTGATAAAAATGTAAAAAAGATTACGGGATACATTACTAAGAAGGTAGCAGAAAAATTAGCCAGTTTATACAAAAAAGATCGAGAAGGATTTGAAGCGAAATGGAATGACTTAGGAGTGTTTGTAAAATATGGTATGTTGTCTGAACCTAAGTTTCACGATAAAGCTGTGAAATATGCGCTTTTGAAAAATACGGACGATGAATATTCTACAATAGAAGAGTACAAAGAAAAGATCAAAGCAACTCAAACGGATAAGCATGATAAATTAATTATCATTTACACCAACAATCCACAAGAGCATGATAGCTTTATTCAATCTTCTAAGAATCGAGGATATGATGTCGTAGAATTTAATACGGTGATTGATAACCACTTTATGCAACACTTGGAGCAGAAGCTAGGAGATATCACTTTCGTTCGAGTAGATTCTGATGTAGTAGACAATTTGGTACAAAAGGATGAAGAGAAAGATTCGGTATTAAGTGAGAAAGACCAAGAGAAAGTGAAGGAATTGTTTTCGGCTCAAGTTGGAAAAGATGGAGCAACGGTTGCCGTAAAAGCACTTTCGCCTGATGATATGCCGGTGATGATTACGAAACCAGAATTTATGCGACGAATGAAAGAAATGCAACAGATGCAAGGAGGGAAAATGGAAGGAATGCCTGAATTCTATAATGTCGTCGTCAATACCAATCATGAGCTAATTGCTAATAAATTAGTCAAAATGAAAACCGGAGATAAGAAAACGGCTTTTGTTGAACACCTATATAATTTAGCATTATTGAATCAAGGAATGTTGAAAGGATCGGATTTGACAAACTTTATTAAGAAGAGTATTACTTTCTTAGGATAAAAAAGTCCTAAGGAAAGCGAAATAAATTTATAAATTTATTTTTGAGCCATTAAAGTAGTTCAAAATAAAAAACGCTGTGGTATCGGAATGATGCCACGGCGTTTTTGTATGGTCATCCAAATTTATTTGGATTAGGTTAAGACCAAATAAATTTGGTCGACCTTAAAAAAATACGCCAATCGAACAATTCACAGCAAATCGATTTCCATCAATCGCATCATCAATATTTTGGAAAGCACGATCTTCTTCATCAAATTGAATGGTCATTGAATGAATAGACCCTTTGCTAACCTGATAATTACCACTCACTCCCAGCGATAAAAAATTAAACAAGAAGAATTGATATCCAGCTTCTATGGATCCACCATAAGAAAAAACATTGGCACTGGTTTCGCCTGATTTTATTTCACCAATGTCGTCGAATAAAAGCCATAGTCCCAAGTTTAATAACTCACTACCAGTATCAATGTGACGATCATTTGCTTGATCGAACTCGTAAGTTTTACGATATTTAATTGCATGCTTCCCCGCAAATAAAGACAAGCCACTATAAAATCCGCGAGGAGTCGATTGAGTTTGGTTTGGATACCAACGGAGTTGAGCGCTATATCGATTTCCATTATTAAAATAGCGCGTTGTTTTTTTACTGTTTTCTCGATGGTGGTTTTTAATATTCCAATGTTGAAATTTGCCCGTCAAAGAAAATTGTTTCGTAATCATTCGCTCATACGCTAAGCCATAGACATTGGTAGTGCCAATTGTCGCTGGTAATTTGATAACATTTTTTTGAGCATTTACAGAAATGGCAGATAAAGAAAGTAATAGAACAATGATGAAGCTAGAGAAGCTACTTACTTTTGGATTTTTCATTTTATTATTTTAAATGAAATAAAATGCTTATTTGCTAAATGCTAATAACAATAAGCTTTTAATTTAAACCAAAAGTAGTGGATAAGAGGAGGGAGTACGACGTGAATTCCACAACAAATAGATATTTTTTTTGCGAATATCGATAATTTTAAAAGATGGAAGAGTAGGCTATTGTTTTTTTGACAAGAAGGAAGTGCGAGTTTTTCAAATTACTTCTTCAATCTATTCAAACCAGCCTTAGCCATTCCATGTAAACTCGTCTTATATTCATCAGGTCTAAGAGATAGACATTTATTAAAAGACTCTTTGGCTTTAACGGTATTTCCTTGTTTCTCATGGATGAGTCCAGATTTTAGAGCGGCATTACATGCGAAGTAATATCGTTCGTTGCTACCGGCTTTGATCGTTTGATCGTAATAATAGAGCGCGTCTGTTGCATTTTCCATTTCGTGTGCAATTCGACCCAATCGATATACATATTCTAATTGTAAGCCTTTTTCGGAGAAATGATATTTGGTGATTCCTTTTAAGAGTTGATAAGCTTTTTTATAATAACCACCATCAAAAAGAATTCGTGCTTTTAATAAAATGGGATCGGGAATGATACCACTTTTGGCTTCGGTCAATGCGCTTTTGTCATTACTAACATGCGTCCCTCCTTTCTGTTTGATGAGTTGCATGTATTCTGTATACATTGCTTCATCTCCTCTTAAAAGCGAATGCCAAGCCAATTTTTGATAAGCTTCTTTGATATAATTTTGACCTTTAAAATCGGTGAGGTATTTATTAATGTAAATATCTGCGTCTTCATCCAGTCGACGGAGTTTGGCAAGACCGAGCATAAAATCTAAAAAGGGGAGCGGATAGTAAGCACTTCCAGAAGGACGATTTTCAAGGATTTGAATCGCTTCATCATTATGTCCAATCCGCATTGCCATATTGGCCACGGCAAAACAAGCCAATGGACTTTTCTTCGGATCTAGATTTCCAGAGTGGATGATATTCCAAGCGGCATCGCTTTTGTTGTTTAGGTGCAACATCAAAAAAGAATATAAGACAAGCGTTTCTTGTTCGAAGATAAAATCATTATTTCGACGCGCATCTTGTAATGCTTCTTGAATCTCTTGCGTTCCTTGTTCGATGGTTCCATCCATTCCAGAAAGAAGCTTGACTGCCCATTTGTAATTATCAGGAACGGTACCAATCAAGGCGTGAAGGAGTCCAAGGCTTTTTTTGGTTTGTGTAAAATTGGGATATTTTTCAAGATTCTTATTGAGTGCTTTATAAGCAGCTTTAATATCTGAAAGTGCAGAAAGGTATTCTTTGAATTTGATGTGAAGCAAAGCCCATTGCAATCTAATTTCAGCTTGCGTATATAAATAATAAGGCGAATTTGGATTTCCTTTTTCGATCAATTCAAGTCTACGATTTTTATTTTTTTCTAAGCGATTAAATTCTGATTCATTTTCATTGATGAATACGCGCATAAAGTCGAGATAATTTTCAACGAAATAAACCATCATATTTTGAGGCTCTTCTTTCTTGACTTTCGCGAGTAAAACGCTTGACTCTTCGATTTTTAATTCTAGTGCTTTTTGATAGGCCAGTTGTGTTTTTGGACTAAACTCAAAATAACCATCTCCTTCTGTTGCAAATACAGCAAAAGAAAATAATAATAGAAAGATAGGAAGTAGAATTTTTTTTGTCATGATATTTAGTGATGACTCAAAAATAAATTGAGCCGTTCTATATCCAGTTATTACTTAATCTTCCTGTCGACAACTCGCGGCAATAACTGAATGTGTTCAATTTATTTTTTTCACTTTACTTATGATTCTTTGACGAACTAATAAACGCTAATGCTTACTAAGGGATCAAAGAAGGTGAATTATAATAAAATCATTTTCTGGTATTTGAGAGAGGGACTTCGTTTTTAAAAAACGTTTTGAATGCTTGTTGTGTTGTTTATCTTATAGAAATAGCTGAAGTTTTGACAAAGCTTTAACATGTGGCATATTACTGACTTATCCGTAACCATAGGAAATAACCTTAAACAATTTCAAATAAAAAAGCCTTGTGAATAAGTTTAATCACAAGGCTTTTTATTTGAAAACGTAGGAGATTATTTCTCTTCCGCAACTTCTGCTTTTGCAACAGGAGGATTGAGGATGTTATCATCTACGAGTACTCGGCCACAGTGTTCGCAAGCGATCACTTTCTTCTGTGCCAAAATATCTAATTGAATTTGTGGTGGCACTTTATTAAAGCATCCTCCACAAGAATTTCTTGATACCGTCACTACACCAAGTCCGTTGCGGTAAGCACCACGGATTTTAGTATAAGCTTTTAACAAACGTGCATCAATTTTCTTTTTTGATTTTTCAGACTTTCTCTTTAATTTCTCTTCTTCTTTTATCGTCTTCTCAATAATCTTTTCTAATTCTACTTTTTTAGAAACCAACAATTCTTTTTTAGATGACAACCGTTCTGTTGCAGCGTTAAGGGTTTCTTTTTTGCTATCAATAAAAGAAGCACCTTCTCGGCTTTTCTTTTCAGATAACTGAATTTCTAATCGTTGTAATTCCAACTCTTTGGATAAAGCATCGTATTCACGATTGTTCTTTACATTATCCATTTGTTTTTCATACTTTTCGATTAAAGCTTCTGATTCTTTAATGTTTGCATGGTGCTTTGAAACATCTGACTCTAGACCACTAAGCGTAGTTTGCAATCGATTAACTCTTGTCTCTAGTCCGGCAATCTCATCTTCTAAATCTCGAACTTCCATAGGTAGTTCTCCTTTAAGAATCTCAATTTCGTCGATCTTAGAATCAATTTGTTGTAATTGATACAATTGAAGAAGCTTTTCTCCGACAGTTAATTCATTAGTTGCCATATATTTTATTTATTTTCTTTCTCTAAAGTAGAGAATTTATAAGAATATTGAAGATTAATGAGCCCTAGGCGAGCTAATTGCACTACTTTTTACAAGTAATTAACGGGATTTGTATTCACTTCCGTGCAATAAGCGGCAAAGTTACTAAATTTATTGGAAATTATCTCATGTAAAAGGTTGATTGTGAACTGTTCACTCTCATAATGGCCGATATCTGCGATCACTATCTGCCGATCTGCATCGAAGAACTCGTGATACTTAAAATCTGCGGTGATGAAGACGTCTGCCTTTTGGGCCATTGCTGCTTTTAAAAGGAAGCTTCCTGATCCGCCACAAACCGCAACTTTTCGAACCCGTCTGTTTCTTAATTTGGTGTACCGGACGCAGGCCGTTTTCATCGTTTTTTTGATTTTTTGTAAAAACGCTTTTTCGGCAATAGGTTCGTTTAATTCTCCAATCATTCCCGATCCGACTTCTGTATGATGATTTTCAACGGGCATAATATCATAAGCAGTGTATGGGTAGGGATGACTTTCCATCAATGCGTTTAGAATTTTTTGTTGATGACCACTTGGAAATAGCACTTCCATCTTGACTTCTGCTTCTACGTGACCATTGTGCGTACTCATTCCGAGAGAAGAATAACTGAGTTGATCTGATCCCGCGACTTCGCCAGCACCCGCATCAAATAATGCTTTTCGAACTTGATCGGAATAAGAAGAAGGGACGACGGTGAATAACTTTTTTAGCGTTTGTTTAGGAGCTAAAATTTGGGTATTAATCAATCCTATTTTTTGGGCGATACGCGTATTTACGCCATTATAAAAAACGTTATCCAAATTCGTATGAATGGCATAAATGGCAATGTTTTTTTGAATTGCTTTTATGACAACACGCTCCACATAATTTTTGCCATTGAATCTTTTAAGTCCTTTAAATACAATTGGATGATGTGCAATAATCAAATTGCACTTTTTTCGAATCGCTTCTTCTAATATTGCTTCCGTTGAATCCAGGCAAATCAATACTGCTTTAATTTCTGTTTCTGGATTACCAACGATCAGACCAGAATTGTCATAACTCTCCTGATAACTGGACGGGGCTATAGATTCAAGATAGCGAACTAATTTTTTGATTTTCATAAAAGACTGATTGTCAGTGATTAGGGCTTCAGGATGATTCGCAAAGATATTCTATTTTTGTAAAACATGCAATGTAATTATTATACGAGTCTTTATTACGTTTCGTTACTGAATTGGGAACTTATTTTTAGTGGGTTTTAAAGTCCTTTTCTTATTTTTTTGTCTGAAAAGATTTGCTTACCTTTTTATAGCATTTTACTAAAACTATAATAAACCAACTAAAACTATGAAAAACTTATTGATCCTCATTTTAATAATGACGCTCCTTCCTCTAACAGGTTATTCGCAAAAAAGTAAAAAGAAAAAAGGGACATCGATCTATGTGTCGACGATGCTTAATTACTATCCGAGTGTAAAGCCTTATTCTTTCGTAAATTCTTTTAATAGAAATAAAAATGATCTATCTTTAAATTTTTTAACGGCTAATTCTGGCACTTTTGTTTTAGAGAATGATTCCTTATTTGTAACTCGAACAAATACTTATGAGCAGCCTTCTCAATTGATAGGTTTTGGTGCGAGTGTACAAATCCTTCAAGGTAATTTCTTTTTTCATGAGATTTCCTTAACGAAATTATCCATTTCGAAATCAAAGCATCATCTCCGTTACGTCTATGGGGATTCAATGGGCGGTGTTATTCCAGTGGATAGAGGATATAATCAAAAGACAACTTCTTTTGCCTTTCGATATGAATTTGGAAAATATTTTGGCAAAGAAAAAGCGCCCTTAAGATTTGGGTTGAGTGCTTCGATAGAACCCTCTTTTTATTTTAATAAAAGAACACCTGCTAACTCCAGTGAATTCCCCGTTGATACGAAATTGTTTATACTCGATATGGCGATCATCCCGATTATTTCTGCGAGACTTTCTAAAAAAGTATCTGTTGACTTTAAGATGATTCCGAATGTGTTAATTGCTAAGCAGGGAAGTGTAAGAGAAAAAAATCCAAGCTTATTACCGGATCAACAAAAAGGAACCACTCCTTATGAATCACCAGCACTGAGTTTAGGATTCAACTTGCTTTTAAAATACCAAATCAAAGCACCTAAGAAAAGGAGAAAGAGAGGATAAAATAAGCAGGAGAGAATTATCGGTAACTTCAAGGTGGCAATAAGAATTGTTTGAAAACTAAATCATAACAAAGGTTTAGCTTTTAAACATTACTGAAAGTCTATTAATCGGCCAACAAATTTTTATTCGCTAATTTCGCTGCCATGACTTGCATGTCTTTGGCTTTATCGACCTCATCGATGATTTCTCTTTTGATAATTTCTTCAATGATATCTTCGAGCGAAACGACGCCCAAAAAAACACCATATTCATCGAAGACACAAGCAAGATGTTTTTTAGAGGATAAAAAATGATTTAATAAATTATCTAAATGAATGGTATCTTTTACTTCTAAAAAGTCGGGTCGAATGAATTTGCTTACGGAATGTTTTTTTGTTAAATCAACCCCTAATAAATCTCGAATTAAGATGATCCCAACGACTTCATCATCATTTTCTGAAGAGAAAACGGGAATCCTGGAAAAACTTTTTGCTTTAATTGTTTCGAGTAACTGGTGATCGATAATGGCATCACTTTCAAATGAAAAAACAACGGGCTTAGGGGTTAGTACATCCTTAGCAGTTTGATCAGAAAAAGCTAAGGTCCCCAACAAAATTCGTTCTTCATCTTCGTCAATTTCACTCTCCTCTGCATCCTCATGATGTTTGATGATTTCTTCAATTTCTTTTTTGCTCCAGATGGTTCCTAATTCATCTCCTAATGCTTTATTTAATAACCAAGCCAAGGGAAAGGCAATTGGATACAAAAGAAAAATAAAAATACGAACCAACCAGACGGTCTTAGCACCCAACATTAGGGCATAGCGGGAAAAAACGGCTTGCGGGATAATTTCACCAAAAATTACAATTAATCCTGTAGAAACAATACCTGCAATCAACCCCGAAGCAATGGTTCCTAAAAAAATAGCCATCGTTGAGTTGACCGCTACATTTCCTAACAAGAGTGTACATAATAGTAAGTTGCCATTCTTTCGGACAGGATAAACTTTTTTAGCTGCTTTGTCTCCTAACTTCATTTTTCGCTCTAGCGAAGTTAAGTTTAGACTAAAAAAGCCAAGTGTAAGGCCACTAAATGCACCGGAAAGTAATACTAAAAAGGCAACGATAACGTAATTAATCGCGCCGGCACTACTTGTAGCATTTAATAAAATAGACAATATAAGAGGGAATTCCATATGGAAATCTTAAATCAGTTTGGTTATAAAAAAAATCTGCGTACGTCTAAAGAAGAACAAAAATGTTCTTGAAACTTGTTTAAAATTGATCTTAGCTTGAAAATCAATAGTTCATTAGCTTGATAAAATGTTGGTTTTCAGTCAAGAGAAATCAAAGATTGACTCCCTTGAATTAACATTTCATGACTTTTCTAAGTGAACTAAGTTTAAACAAGCTCTTATAAGACGTGTTAATTTCGCAAAGATAACAGAAAGAAGGTAAGCAACTCTCAAAAAAGAAGATGATATAGAAAATATCGCCCTTGTTTCTCGCTAATCCTTCCTTTAAAGCATGATTTTTTTTAAAAGTACCAATGAAATTAGCTTCTTTCGAATTTTAAAACGATGTTCCTGTTTAAATTTGAGCCAATAACCACTCTTTTTCCGTTAATATTTTAGTGATTTGCAATGCTTCGCGAAATTGTGTTTTTGCATTTTTATCATACATATTGAGATCCAATAAACGACGAGTAAAAGAAATAATGTTTTGATAATTTTCTTGATGATAGCCAATGATTTTATTTCTTCGAATAAAATTTTTCATTGCATCCAAGTGAGAATCAAGAGAATCATACTCACCTAGTTCGTAGTAAATTTTTATCAATAATGTTTTTGCATTTAAGCTATTGAGCAAATCTTTATATTCTGATTTTTGTAATAAGGTTAGTGCTGCTTGATAATTTTTTCGAGTGTATTCTAATCTTGCTTTATTAAAACTAAAAGTGTTCTCTCGATATTTTTTTTCTAATGAATGGGTGTATTGATCCAGAAAGGAGGCGACCCAATCCAACTCTTTATTAAGGATCCCAATAGCTACAATGTTATTAAATGTAAATCGAGAAAGCGTTTGATCTTCCAAAAAGAATTGTCCTTTTAATCCAGCCTTGTATAAATCCAACGTTTCAACCAAGTACTTTTCATTTCCTTCATTTAATCGTTTGATACAATAGTTAATAGCGAGGAGATAAAGATCGCGAATTTCAGCTATTGGAAATTGGTCGCTATGCTTATAAATTAAATTTTGAAAAGCATTAAAGTGAACACCTTCTTGCGGATTTTTCAACATTCGATAGCAATAATAGTAAATAGCAACAGCGGGGATTTCGAGCAACTCCTTTTCAAGAATGTGAGTAATAATAACATCAAATAGGCCAAAGTCATATTCCTTTTTATAAACTTGTTGATGCGCCAGGATATAGCAAGTCTGTCGAAGTTTTAAAATAATAAAAGACAAATCAATTGTATCTGATAATTCTTGCAGATATAAATCTTCGGTACGTTTAGTACTAGAAATAAAGCGATAATATTCTAATTGGAGTTGGTATCGATGATAATAATAATCAACACCACGGAGTGTATTTTGGTCCTGGAAGGCTAAGGCTTCTCGATGATTCTTTTCAAAGTGTTTAGGTAAATTTCGCAGCCGATAGGCATTGGCCAATTGAATCTTGCTAGGTATTGGATTTTGAAAAAACTGTTTGTATACAATATAATGATCAATCAATTTATGCAAATCGCTCATCAATAATCGGATTTTCACATCTTTATATACTTGTTTGGGATACAGTTTTTTAAAGACCTCTTCTTTTGACGGAATAGGCTTCCTTTTTTGTTCAACTTTCAATAAAAAATCAAAGAAATCAATAAGTTGCTGATCTTGATTAAAGAAAGGGGAAGAGATAAATCTTTGGAGTTCCCGAGTTTCTTTAGGGTCTAAAGTGTTAAAAAGAGCGATCAACCGACTATTTTTCATGGAAAAGTGTTCCTTTTATTGTTATAAATAAGTACAAAATTATACCATAAGTACTTGATAAGCAATAGTTTTTGAGATTTATTTTGATCCAAATAAGCTACAAATTGATTTAAATGTCTTTGTTTCAACGATGATTTAGTCGCATTTTTGTATAGAACATATAGAAGACGTATACTCAATACCCTTTATCCCATTTAAAAAAAAGTAATTGCTATGACTAAAAAATTAAACTTTAAAAATTATCTAATACTAGTCTTGGTTCTATTTATAGGAATGCCGGGAATGCTTTTCGCTCAACCGATTCCACAAGATACGGTCGTGTTATCTGTAAGTAATAACAATTCTGCTGGTGCCCAAAGTGTAGAAGTTGATATCACCGTTGAAAATTTTGATAATATAGCGGGAGGGCAATTTTCTATTCATTGGGATCCAACTATTTTAGGCTTTGATACGATTACTATTTCTGGTTTCTCTCCAAATGATCTTAATCTCAATTTAATTGAACCAGGGGTTTTAGGAGTGGTCTTTATAAGCGTTCCAGGAGTAACGCTTCCAAATGGGGGCGATCTATTGACGATTACATTTGATGTTTTAAGCAATGGTATTTCTCCTGTTTCCATCATGAATGAACCAGTAGCGATTGAAATTAGTGTACTGAATAAGTTTAATATTAGCCACTTCTGGTATTAAGCTATATAGTAACATTTTATTGTAAAAGTTGATTAGTATTGGCTATCACCAATTAAAGAGTTTTAGAAACTGCCAGTCCTGTAGTTACGTACAGCGTGATGCTATAATTTACAGTTGC
>JAYJMJ010285967.1:0-11189 GCA_036873875.1 Laminaria ephemera
TATCACCGGTGAGGGGGCGGGCGGAGCGGGCGGGGGGGGGGAGGGTTGTTGAAAGTCGTGTTTAAGTCGCATTAACTGTTCGCATGTTTCGGGAAGTTCTGAGTATTAGTCAATGGTGTTAATTCCTAACTGTTTTTCTGACCGGTTCACTGGGGTTTACATGGGGATAATTGTATGTATGTATGGTAACAATACAAACTGTTTTTATAAACGACTGTAGAAAGGAAGACATTTGGCGTCGAGACTCCATTTCCTATTTAGTCGCGCGAAGCCGTTGATTACTGGCTACTCTTGGCTATTATATGGGATTTATTAGGCCACGCGACCCTGAGCACCGCGTCTTGGTCCAAAGTTCATTTTTTTCGTGAGAAAACTAGCCTCAGATTATTTCGACCAAATTTCTTAAGAACGGCGCCCTCTGTACCGACAGAAACCCTCTGCTTGGACCGCTGAAGCGTTGCGTCCGCAGCAGGGTGAGGAGAGCGGCGTTGCCTCCGAGGAATGACCAATGGAAAACGAACTGAGGCAAGCGCAATCGCAGGCTCGTACGAGGCACGCGGGACATTTATGATAAATTTGGTATACTGTCGAGTTTCAGACTGGAGCTTTACTTTTCAGATTCTCCGCAGAATTGAGCGGCGTTTTTCATTCCCGTCCCCTGCAGGTGAACAGCAGTCTCGCATTTACTACTACGGAGGACCATAGTAATCAGGACCCACGATGTACACAAAAATCTATACATTACACTGCTTTTGCTAACCATATTTGGTCCTCATTACTACATTACTACATTACTACATTACTACATTTCCCCGAAATATCGTGAAACACACCATACACTAATTCCAAGATTTGATGACCTGCAGGACTGCGAATGACAAGTGCTACGATGGAGGTAGCACTTCTTGGTTGAGTAATGTTTGTGAATGCTGAATGACGGGGCTCCTTAACCCCAAATCGTCGGAATGTCACTCTTATTTTGCAAATATGACTTTTTTTGTATACCTAGGCCATGGGATCGTGCCTCGAGTTGCGCTTTAATTTGTCTCAGAATCAGCTTTTGGGTGGGGTATATAGAGCTCCTCATTTGAACAGCCTCGGAAAAAGAAAGGGTGCACCTCTACCGCAGTAGCATGTGTCGAATGAGAAACGCCGCGTAATTCTGAAAGCCTTCATTCAAAAATCTGAAAAAATGCAGATCCTGTCCGAAACTCTCTAGAATGCTCGCCGATAATTTGCGTTTTTATGTTCATAATCTTGGCATCTCAGAGCACATAATCATGTTTGCCATCCTTTATTGTGCAGCAATATTAATGGCTTCAATGCCGATCACTCCTAAAACCTTCCCAGAAAGTACAAGAAAACCAAGGAAAACATATATCAGAGCGTTGTTTGGGAGCACATTTGTCGAATGCGCCCCCGAAAATATGAAGCATGCTACCACGCGCGATGACGGCGACCGTAAGATGCCTGCCCCGACTGAGGGTTGTCTACGGCATCTACTGCCACGGTGGGCACAGAAGCTCCGCCGGTCATCGCTCATCGCTCGATATACAGAAGTGGACGTGTTCTGAATAACCGTGATATCTCAGAGCCTAAAACGCCTCCGAAAATAGAAAAAAATATGAAGCACACTACCGCGCGCGATGACGGCGACGATAGGATACTGTACTAGACCTGTCTGAGGGTTGTCTACAGTAGTGTTCTCTGTAAGGATTGTAGATGCTATCTTTAGAATACCGTTAAAGCGAAAAAAATAAATAAATAAGAATCGTCCGTAAAGCGAATTCTCATTTTTTACCCAGGGCGTCGTTAGAAAAAAACGGCGGGTGAATTGTTGTCTTGGTTCTTTCGAAACAACAATTGGCAGCACTTGAAAAACAAAATGGCGTGCACGGCCAACGTACGGGGGATGTTATACTATCATTTTGACTGCCGAAGATGTACAAACCACTCGCACGAGGGGCTCTGTAGCTAGCTCATGAACAGACTAGACATATTTGGTCGGCGCAGCGAAACAACCGATTCCATGGCGGCGGCGGTGCGTATCGCGGACCGAAAGCAGAATGCTTAATATTGCTAAGAAATACAGGGTATAGAAGCACAATCCGGGGTTCAAATCCCCCCGACGTCCTTCTGTCCCGTTTTTCATGTTTGATGGAAATTACGGAAACATACACCTGAAAGTCATGGTACACATATCCAGGGAAGAAGAAGCGCCATAACCCCGCCTGTTTGGGGCAGCGCTGACTAAAGGGGTTGCAACCCTTGAGGAGATCTGAGGTCCCGGCTTACCCGCCATATGAATCCCGGATTGTGCTTTTATTACAGATACCAGGTACGTACGCCGCTGACTGTATAGCTCAGTGGTTATGGTGTATCTCTAATATAGCCACACGATACCTCCCTACGGTAGCCTTGATGTGGCTTTCTAAAACAAATGCCCCTGTACAAGCACTACTGACACATGCTACAACACAGGTGCACCACTTTTTTTCTGGGGCTCCTCACCTGGAGGAGCTCTATATACCTTATATACCTCTCCCGAAACCTGATTTGGGGGAAAAATAAAAATTGCTACCCCGATGAATAATCCCATGGCCTAGGTGTACAACGAAAATGCTTGCAAAAAAAAAACCTTCAAATTCCGACGATTTTGGGTTAAGGAGCCCCGTCGTTCAGAAACCTTCCCGGTCAAAATGTGCTACCTCTATCGTTGCACTCGTCTAGTATTAATACTGCTATAATACTGCTATAATACTGCTATAATACTGTACAACCACCACTGCTACTGCTACCACAACATGTACATTAAAGCAGCCCGGACCGCTGGGGTATAGGAGAGGTGTCTGAACCGCGATGATGCGAGCTGTGCGGCACGTGTGTAGCGTGGCGATACTCGTACCATGAAATGCTGCACCCTCGTGCTAGACGATCGATAATATCGAAAACGTTGTTTTTAGGGTGTTTTTATCGTCGCTATGCCGGTGCAGAACATCCAACAAGAAACAGGGCAATAACACAACCAAACCACAGTAATATTTGCAGGTGTACAAGAAGGTCGGGAGCCACTCTGCTGAAATTGGGGTAGAACGTATTCTCTCCCAAAAAAGAAACCCCGCCTGGGGTATTATTTGTTTAATATTACACAGGTCTGCACAGTATTACTACTGTACGCCTAAACCCTGGTCGGCTGTGATTTGACTCTGGGGTGGTTCGATAGTGCAACGAGAAGGAAAGGTGGAGCAAGGACATCAGGTGGATTAAATCAATACCTGGTACTAAGCAGGAGGTCGGTACAGAAGGGAGGTAGAATTCGTGCATAGGTTTTCGTTTTTGTGGATTCCCCTTGAATTACTTGGTGTTCTTCTACTTTCTGGGAGGGTTTATGAGTGATCGACATCGATTCCCCCTGGTGCTCTTCCACTTTCTGGGAGGGTTTATGAGTGATCGACATCGAAGCTATTAATAATGCTGCACATTAGAGGATAGCAAACATAATAACAATACAGTGGGTACCCCGATTATAGAGCGCCCAAGAAAAGAGCATTCGAAACTTAAGGGCGGTCAAATCGGCATGTCCCGCCATACTAAAAGCCATATATTGCCCACAGCAGATACGAGCAATGTGTAGTTAAGAGTGCCTGCTTCGGCTTGTCATAGGGTGCTGTTATATCGGGGTACCCACTGCAATACAGTTACTTGTCATGTCTCTCTTCCTCTCTCCCGTGTGTCTGCCAGCTTGCCGCTTCTTTACATGTTTTCCGATCCGCCCAGGTTGGTAGACGATACCAGCCAGTACTCGTATTTTCTGTTGTACGTTGGGTCGGCCCGCTGGGTTGGGCGCGAGATGCGTGGGACAGGTGGTGGTGTGAGGTGTGATGAGATGAGGCTGAGAGGCTGGCTGCTCCCTTTTAAAGATCTTGTTGTGCTGTCAGTGTACTAGATCTTCGATCCTAATGGGTCGATCAAGCACCAAGTATCCTACGGCATTCGTACTATTAAGAGTACGAACACGAAACAATTCATTGTTACTTACCGGATAGTAGTAATGGATCCGGCTCCAAGCTATCCGCCGACCACCCTACGTGATACCTGGGGAAAATGTTGGGGACACCTACACGTTGGGGCGCGTTTTTGTGCACCAACGAACGCTCTGATCCCACCCGGGGGTGCAGAAATATAATCAGCCATCCGCAGGAGCCGCCGGAGGCCGAAAACGCGAAGCGCGAACCGTCATCCTACGTGTTGGTCGGGTTGTTGGTCCATGTGTTGGTTATTTTGCTGGTCGGCATCTATCTCAAACTATGTACCATGGTATGATATGTTGGTGCACAAAAACGCGCACCATTACATTGGTGCCCCGAACGTTTTCGTGGTACCTGGTGTATGCATAATATTGTCTTCTTAGTTTGGGTCGTTCGCAATTTGTAGGTTTTTCCACAGTTAATGCCAGTCAGTAAATGGTAAGATCTCTAGTGGGTCGACCAAGTATCACAAGTTTTCAACGGCATGTGCGAAAACATTTACTTTCCGCAAGATTTGAATACGATTATGTGCGGCTCAATTCCTTGCTCGACGACGCCATCTATATATGTACATATACATATTATTACAACAGATTCCTTCCATGTGGTCGTTAAAACTTTCGTTTTGGGGCTGTATAGAGTTTCAACATTTCAACCGCTGTTGGGCTCTCCATTTTTTAGCCTGTGCGGAACGTCACCGTAAAAAAACACGTCACCGGCTTTTAACTAGATTTTGATGTTGATTCTCCGAGCGCAAATAGGTTGCGCAACTCGCACCAGAAAGCACACCGTAGACAATGCTGCTGTGCTTCGTGACACGACACAACAGCCTTCGAGACTCCAACGGGGAACTGGCCGCCGCCGCCGCCGCCGCTGCTGCTGTTGTGCAGCTGTCTACTGTCTCGCGCCTCCTTCTTGCGCTCCTAAAAACCAGTATACGATGTTGATGCTACGTGTTTGATAAACCCTTTTAGTGCCGCACTCCCGATATGGGCACAAAACACTTGGAATTTGACTACACTCATTTTAGGAGTTGAAAAGGCTGGTGCGACGAAACGTCACTGGCCTTTCTTTATTTTTATGTACCTACTTTTTTATGTTGATTCCCCGAGTGTAAAGTACACAAAACGTCACACCGGCTACGTCAGTCAGTACTCACGATTTATTTGCTAGATGTTTTTCGTACTGATTGTAGACTGCTGTTGTTGTATGCAGCAAGCGTCCTGAGCACACGACAACCACTCAGCAGAGACAGGAGGAGAAGATGACATACAACAACAGCAGCACAGCAACAGCAGGACGCTTTCTTTCTCCTGCGTGTCATTGTGCTTTGCGCCAAGACGGTCTGTCTTTCCCTCAACAGGGGAGGCAAGGGTGTGAGGGTTGTATGATGTCACACGTCTTCACTTCTGAATCTATCTGCAGACTGCTTGTGTATGATATGTTGTTGTCGTGCCTCTGCGCGCTGCGCTGAGCGAGCTGAGTTTTGTTTATTATCATTTTTCACGTACTTTTTGTTGGTGGTGCACAAAACATCACGCCGGTTACGTCAGTGTTCATTATTCATTTGCTACTGGTAGGTACATGTTGTTTTGTACTGTGGTTGCAGACTGTTGTTGTATGCAGCAAACACTAGGAGCGCACAACAACAATTATTTGTAGATTTTAAGACCACAAAGCGGAGACAGGAGATCAACAACGCATCAGCAGCAGCAGCACCGTAGCAGCAGCACAGTAGGGCGTGCTGCTGTTGTTGCAGCTATATATTTCTCCTGCGTGTTATATTGTGCTTGGCGCCAACACGGTCTGTCATTCCCTCGACAGAGGAGGCAACGGTGAGGGTAGTTGGATACGTATGGTGTCATACTTCCTAAACTCTGAATCTGCAGACAGCATGTGTGTGTTGATGTCGTGCCTCTGCACGCTGCGCTGAGTGTTTTTTTTCTTCTCAATTTTCACTTAATGTTTGGTACCGGTCTGAATGATAGATTGTTTTTTGTGGACGATGGTATAGGATACAAAGCAGTGAAAGTAGCAACAGCAGTAGTATCTATCATAGACTGCTGTACGCCTTAAATGTGCTGAGCACAACAACAACAGTTATTAGATTTTATGCTGCACCCGAATGCTTGCGTTGGCTACATGAAAGCTACATCAACATCATCACATTCTCTGGATCGTCCCTACCTTCATGCCCAATAAACCAGAATAATTTACAATATGGCTCCATGCACTTTACCGTAAGGACGCACGGGGGTGCAAAATGATGAAGCTTGCGTCACCCTTCGTCCGAAGGGGAACCTTGTAGTTGTATACGATTTGGATACGGGCGGAACAATTCCTTGCTCGACGACCATTTTTTTTTTAATCACGTTTACTTTCCAGCTGAACTCGTAGTAAGATGTTTTACCCCCAGCGACCTCCTGGACAAGCCGTGCTTCCCTTCTCCTCCCCGGTACTTTTGCCTTCGTTTTTATCGCGCATAGGGTTCGGCATTCACACTTTTCATCTTCTTGTGCTCGTCGATTTGCATTGAATTTCGCCAACTCACGCTCTCGCGCTTTCGGCCAGTCGATTTGTAAGAAAGAGCCCCTTACGAGATTCGAACCTACGACATCGACCTCAATAGTTCCGCGGCTTACTCTTGAACCACCGGGGACGCCTACATTACTGGAATACGATTTGGATAAAGGATCGTTTACAATTTGGGTTCGGGATCGTATACGATTTGGGTACAAGATCGTATACGTGCGGCTCAATTCCTTGCTTCTGGCCGCTTTATATTTCACGGCGGCTTGCTGTGTGGCAGACCGCTTGGCTGACCCTGTTTTTTTCTTTTTTTCTCTTCTTTTTTGCTCATCCCATCTATAATATTATCTTCGCACTGTTTTTTTCTCCGTCTCCCTCCCTCGTCGTAACTCAGATCCGGGGCCACTTAGTAGGCTCTCCGCGTCGAATTGTGCTTACCCACGCCATAAAGCGCCCTCGGCAGTTGGTGTCTCTAGAAATAAAAATCTCTCCATACCGAAATTTGAACCCCTGACTCGAAGTTAACCACTAGACTACCGGGGCGACCGGTAGTCTGTGGAGGCGGCTAATACAAAAGAAGCACCTCGCTGTGATGTACAGCGATTCGCCAGTCAGACGAAATAAGTCGAGTACACTTCTTGCTACCGTTCGGAACGGTTGGATTGCTTGTTTGCGCCTCGACTACCCGCTTAAGTTAGTGCAGGACAGGACGCCGAGCAGTACGAAGGGTAAATAAAGGAAGGCTGATATTTACAGGCGTACTTGGTCTAAGAAGACGCACGCGGGCTACGATATTAGAGGTAGCACGTTTTGGCTGAAAATATTTGTGAATGACGGGGCTCCTTAACCGAAATCGTCGGAATTCCGTTCTTTTTTGGGAATGTGTTTCGTTGTAAACCTAGGTTATGGGATTGTTCATCGGGGAGCACTTTCAATTTTCTCTCCAAATCTGTGTTTGGATGAGATATAGAGCTCCTCAAGTGAGGAGCCTCAGAAGAAAAAAAAATGGTGCACCTCTATTGTAGCATGCGTCAGAAATCTGGCATCCGTTGTGCTTAAGATATCGTGTAGAATGCACCCTCCCCAAAATATGATGGTGTGGCCTGGGCCGGTGTTTCTTGTTTCATATTACAGTAGGTGTTTCTGTTTCTGTTCCTGTATCGGCGCACCACAATTAGGTGTTATTTTTCTCATTATTTTCAAATACGGTAACCGTGAGTTCGACCAGTTGAGTGGTCAATATTCAGCGAAATATACCTGGTAGGTGTTTTTGCGAAAACAAAGAAAATAACACATCAAACCCTACTGCACGATAAACACGCGGGCAAGGTCTTATCCAGTCCAGCCAGGCCTAGGAAAGGCATGGGTTGGCCTAGCGAACCCCAACCAATTTCCACCTTCTAATAATGATAAAAATATGTTACGGGGTCGTACTGAATTCCCGGTGGCAAACTGATTTGCTACGTGTTCCGCAGGTTCGCTCGTAGTTTCTTGTTCGAGAATGGATATAGACACTCGTACGTACAACCAGTAAACGAGAACACACGTCACGACAAGGGCAGCATACAACACGTATCAGCAAACAAACCAAGGTGGCAAGATCACGCGCGGATGTTATACTTCGCGGGGGGTTGCAGCACGTACTTCGTGGTATGATATTATCTTGGGGAGAATATTCCTCCCTTGGAGGATGTGCAGGAATCCCTGACACCACGGCTTGAAACTACTACTACTTTTGTAGTACTATTGCTTACTGCCGGTGGCAGTGCGACAACAAGTTGAACGTACATTTTCTGCTTGGCATTATAAAGTGTTTGGATGGACGGATGCATGTAACAAAGCTTTTGAAGTCGCTTCTCCGGATCGCCCATCATGCTTGAAAAGACGGCATTTCGCCGACAAGAAGAAACAACTGAACAACACGCCGGCGGCAACGCCTAAACCCTGATCGGCTGTCCTTTGACTTTTGGGTGGTAAATTATTACTGGTATATATGTACTACCTGGTACATACCTTGGCATATTTAACAAATATCTCTTATTCTCTCTCTATAACAAGCCTCTCCTATTCTTCTCTCTCATTCTATCTCATTCTCTCTCTCTCTCTCTCTACCTCTCTCTATACTCTCTTTCTCTCTCTCTCATTCTCTGTCTCTATTCCTCTCTCTATTCTCCTTCTTTATTTCTCTCTCTCATTCTCTTTCTCTCTCTATCTCTCTCTCACGTGTTTATCTGCCTGTCGCTTCTTGAGATGATGCCCGGTGCGGTTAGGAAGCTAGACGCTACAAGCCAGAGACCTCGTACCCATCGGTTGTGCGTTGTGCCGGCCTGCTGCGTTGATTGCAAAATGCGGTAGGAAAGGTGGTCGGTGGTGTGAGATGTAAAAAATACTTGGTGCTCCCTTTTCCTAAGTTTTAGTGCAGTTTTGGCTCAGACCCATATCCTCCGAATCCAAGATCTACTGACGACGAGTGATGACCAAGATCCAATGCACTTCTCGGCCTTTTCTTTGGACACAATGGAATAGAGCTACCAGTATGCGACAAAGCGAAAAATGACACACCACACCCACCCCCAGAAGTCAGATCGGAAAACAAACCTGAGCGCTGTGATCACTGGACGACCCAATCAACAAAATAGCATTTTGTTGGATCTTTGTCTTGACTAGGTATTAGAGCCCCCTCGCCTTGTCTAGGAAGAAGAGCAAAATATGAGAGGCGTGCGGGGTGTTATGTTTTTTTCAATCCAAGCCACGACCATCTGAATGGTTCTTCATTTATTCTCAATTAATCAACTTTCTTCTTTGTTACCAGGTATTATCCTCCTCTACAGCATATGTATCAGATCCATATCCTCCAAATCCAACCGGCAGTGTTCGGGACACCTCGACGTTGGTGCACACTTTTGCGCACCAACACACGCAGGATGTGAACCAACAAAAAATGAGCTATATGCAGTATGGACAAACAACCCGACTAACACGTGGGACGACGTTTCGCGCTTCGCGCTCACGGATTCTGCACCACTAAATGGGATCGGGTCCGGGTGGAATGACGAGGTGGACATTGTTTATATACCGCTGGTGCACAAAAACGCGCACCAACGCTAGTGTCCCGAACATGTTTAACATCTAAAACATCTACGTACTGAGACGACGAGTGATGACCAAGATCTAATAATGCCTTTATTATTGTCGGCATTTATTTCCTTTTGATTCAATGACATAGAGTTATGCGACCAAAAGAGAAAACGACACACCACACCTACCCCCAGAGGTCGCAATGAAAACCAGACGGGATCGCTGTGATCAATCGCAACTTTAGAAAATAATTATCGGATCAATAGTTTCACTTGGTTCTAAAGCCCCCTCCTTTGTCTAGGGAAAACAAAAAACTGTGCCTCTTGTGTTGTTTGTTTTTTCAATCCACGTCGCGACCATCTGATTCCTTTATTACCATTATTATATGTCTGTCTGTCATCCGACAATGATGTGCAGCGTGAGTTTCAATCACAACAAATGACGAAGAATGAGAAAATGTAAACCATTACGAGAAAAACGTAAATGTACGACAACCAAAAAGTCAATGCACAAATAGGAGAAGCCCCTATATATATAATGTAACCTCGTGGTGCCTACGTAGTGCCTACCCCTCGTTTGCATGTCTATCAAATTATGAATACCACCAAGACCCCAATATTGTTTACTCTCAATCGATCAACAGACTTCTTCATGTTATATACTCTTCAACATGCGTATCAGATCCATATATATGCTCCAAACGCAAGATTTACTGTTGACGAGTGATGACCAAGATCTAATCATCTTTTTCCATCCACAGACACACGTGATCAACGGTGTTTCAGGGCATCTGTTTGCAAAATTTCGAAGAACTGAATGAGTAGGAGGGTTGACACATGAATTAAAACGTGACGAGAAATGATCAATCCCATACTGAAAATCAGCAATTAAGGGGCAAAAAGGAGCCCCCCTTACTAACTGGTCGAGCGGATCTTTAGAGTGTTAGGCTGTTCACGTTTCCCGGCTGGAAGCACCCCCTGGTGTGATCAAGGTACGGGCGTAAACCCCACCCAACTCCCAATGCTAACCCTGACCTTAACCGTAACCCTGACCCCAACCCGGAGTCAAAACGGGCCAAAACTGGTGAGAAACGCGGCCGCGCCGCTTACGCATCGAGCGATAAAATGTTCAATGTTCTGAACTCACGATAACTTGCAGGTTGCGGACCACGCCTGCCGAAAATGATAATATATACGAGCTGGGCCGGGCAAGAAACCCATAATCTGTCAGTCGGGCATAACTCGGCTTCTATTGCTTCGATTCTCAAACCGAAAACACTACTGTAATCAGTGGAACCAGGCGCAGAACAGAGGGCTCCTCAAATGCTGAATCTAGTTGAAATTACAAAGAAAGGTATATAGACCAATCACAGCACAGTAAAATGCGGCGCGATTCGGCGTGAAACCGTCATTTTTTTTTTGAAATTCATTTTTTTATGCGGCGCAATTACTGCTGTGTGGTCGGTGGTCGAGCACCACAGCATAGCCCACAGACCAGCAGCGTGTCTCTCCTTCGCCAGCGTGCTGTGTCATGGCTACCCACACGCCAGCCGTC
>JAYJMJ010285979.1:0-11188 GCA_036873875.1 Laminaria ephemera
TATTTACTATCCAAGAATTTATACCAGAGACGAACAAGAAAGAATTGCAGCAATTTGAAGCTATGGCGACTCGAATAATCGAAATTAAAAACTTTAATTTTATTGCTATGAAGGTAGCGTTACAGAACGCTTAATTTGCTCGATGCGTCACACTCCTGGCCCCCGGAATGTCACAGTGCTAAAATTGTAACAATTATATGAAATTTGTTACAATTTTAATAACCTGGCTTTACATAAAAAAAGCCTACTAGATAACGTTTGTCTAGTAGGCTAATACAACTTATTAAGTCAGTTGCCAGTCTCGGAATCAAGCCCTAAAAGGGTCGTTTCCTTCGCATCTTCAAGGTACAACTATTTAGGATATTATCCTAATATTTGACCAATTATTTTAAAGAAAATTTTTATTTAATCTTCTGGTTATCAATTATTTCAGACATTCTATTTAGTGTTTTATTAGTTTCTTCTTGTTGTTTAAATATTTCTTGAAATATATCGTCCATTTCTTTAAGTAAACCAGTTACTTTTTTAAGATCTTCACCAAGTAGAATAATTACTTTATCTTCTTCCATGATTTAGGTTTGAGGAATCTCCTTTCCTTCGCACCATTCATCAAAAATACATCATGTTTGTAAGTGTTGTTTTGTCACATTCATAAATAATTTGTTACAACTTCTTTTCAACTTCCTCTTTATATTTTTCATTTAGTCTTATGACCTGCACTCTATTCAATTTATTACCTCTACTGTTTTTAAAACCTTGCTCGTTTAGTTTATTGGCTATCTTTTGAAATGACAGCCCATTCGATCTATATAAGCCTATACGTGCTATTAATTCACTATTAACAGAAAGGTCTTGCTTTAATGTAACATTCTGTCTTTTATTTGTTACACACTTTTGCAACTCCTTAAAATCCATCTTAAATAAAAAGTGATTTTCCTTTTTAGATTCAAAAGCTGTTGAGTCTATTGCTATTTTATCAGATAGTAGGCTAAAGAATAGCTCTATATCTTCTTTGTCCTTAGATTGCAGACTTACCTTTAGTGCCATATTGTAACCTTTATTTATTAATTGTTACAAAGATAGTTATTTTGTAACAATTTTTCAAAGAATGTTGCAAAATGTTGTTTTGTCACAATTATATATTTAATGTGACAAAACAACACATACAAGCATGACGTATTTTTGATGGATGGTGCGAAGGAAAGGAGATTCCTTTGCTAATTAATATGCCCTGATGTTGGGCGGTTATTCTTTGTAAAGCTCCTTAATTGTTCGCCTGTTCCGTCCTTGGTGTATCTGAATACATTAAAGTATCTCCAGTCAGGAAACTGTCTATCAAGAAAGGTGGCAAACATCCGTAAATTGTTCACATTGTACTTTACAAATTTCTCATTTCCTACTTTCGCTATTGCCTTATACTTTTTCTTAGTTCTTGCCATAATGTGACGTTTAACTATTTGTTAATCAATTGCCTATGAAAATAGGTTTTGTGCCTATTATGGCAAAAATCAGCCCTATTATTGAGCCTGTCTAGTTTTTTACCGCAGTATTTACACCGTTTTTGCTGAATTGCTTTGTGAGGTGTTTTGCGGCTGGCGACTTTTTTGGTTTAGACAATGTTAGTATTAATCTTAACTCAAGGAGTAGACCAATTAAAATAAGAAATAGGAAAAGACTAGAATAGGGTAGTGGATCGGTAGTTGACCACATTTGGGCCACTCGATTGGTAACACTGATGTCATGGAAGACAAGACAGAGCGAACCGATTAAGCCAATAGTGCCATTGGCGGTTTTACCGTCTCTAAAATCCTTGATAGACGTAACCAGTAAACCAAATCTTACCGCTTCTTGAATGATGGCTATTAGAATTGCCATCGCACGAGCTGACCGCCCAAACCTCGATGTAAAAAGACTTTCGTAATAATCAACGGAGAATATGCCGACCGCTATAAACGAAAGGAATGCAAAGACCAGCAAAGACACTGGCGCATACTTAGAAATTTGCTCCATAATGATTGAAGCGTCAAAAGAATGTACTTTTGTCATAACTATTAATTTAGTAGAGGTATTGCCCAACTCGTTCCACTGATAGGGTGATACCTCTTTGTTTAAAAATCAATCAGATTCAAAACTTTGTTCTATCATTTTGATAGCACTTTTTCCTACTTCATTCATATTTCTACCAATATCAGTAGGGTTCTTAATTTTATAGTGATTTATTAGGGTTATTCTGTTACCATTAAAAGCGATTGTAGGATTTATATAATATAGGTAAGGTTTTTGACTCCTAGCTAAAAAATCACATTCTATTAACTCCCCTAATCCAACAAAAACTGATTTATCAGTTTTGTAGCCTGTTATTTCTTTGGCTTCTTCCATATCAAATAAAATATAGTCTCTATCCTGTGGCATTTTATGAAGTATGTATAAAAGAACTCTTAAACCAGTTCTAGTTAAATCTATAAAGGCAGATATAGACTTAATGTATAATTTGGCAAATTGATCTTTATCAACTTCATATTTTTTAGCAAATACTGCGTGTCCTTTTAATTCACCTGTTTCGCCATCTATAATACTATCAGCAAATTTACCAGTAGCAAATATCTTTTTTTCCCCTATTTTCTTGTTTACTACTTCTATAACAGAATTTTTAAAAGGGTTTATTTTATTTGATGGATAACTAGTTATTTTCCTGTACTTTTCTTTCATGTTTTATTTTTTTTAATAAAAAAGTAAAGCTAATATTTACTTTATTTAATGCAAATATAAACAATTTAATTGTTAGTTATATAGTTATACTTTATTTTTTTAAAAAAAAAAATAAAGTAAAATATTATTAAATATAATAATAAAATAAATAAAGTCAATACGCCTAATAAAGTCAAACTTTACTACTAGTAAAGTGACCCCTATTGATAATCAATTAGTTATGAGGTTTCCCTTCTTAGTTCTTATATACCCTAGTTTAGGGCGTTATAATACCTTCAGGTAATCTGTAAATTGGATTCGTGAAATAAATTGGATTAGTAAAAACATATTGTAACATTATTATATGAATGTTACAAAAAAATGGAAAGTGTTTAAATTGGGTTGATTAATTATCAAGAGTCCGCCAAAATTTAATGAATGTAAAAATAAAACATATTTCTTTAATAATTTTTTTTAAAGTATATTACTAGGGTATTTTCTTCATACATTAGATATATTAATATTTTATTGTTAAACACCTATTTCTATTATATAACAATTTGAAAACAATCTATTTAATGATTCGTATTTATAAATTATAAATAATAAAATAAAAACTGACTGACTGCTTTCTAATCTACGCCGTCAGTCCGCTAAAAAATAGAGAACGGACGAACGAAAGTCCGTCCGTTTTAAAACAGACTATATGGCAAAAATAGGAGCCCAAAAAACGTGCAAAGCTTTTACAAATGACTATACACGATGTAACAATCCTTTTATAGTAAATCATGTAAAGCAAAAGTTCTGCTCTGACAAGTGCAGGAAGCGCAACAATAGGAAAATTAAGGAGCGAGAAGTTAAGAAAAACGCAAAGGAGGAAAAGCGTCTTCAGAAAGAAAGAGACTTTTTAGAATCCCGAATAGGAAGGGCTAAAAAGATGTATGATGAATTAATTAATATTTCATTACAGATTAACTACTATAATACCCCGATCAAAATACCAAAGGCAAAGTCTATATTAGATTTTAGTGATAATTCCGATTTCCACGCATACGCAAAAATAAGGACGGATTTAGAGAGAGAGGAAGTGAAAAGGAAGGAAAAGAAGAAATTTAAGCTTAGAGAGCTTGAAAGGGGTGCAGAATCAAGAATTAGAGAGTTATTTACTATCCAAGAATTTATACCAGAGACGAACAAGAAAGAATTGCAGCAATTTGAAGCTATGGCGACTCGAATAGTCGAAATTAAAAACTTTAGTTCTATTGCTATGAAGGTAGCGTTCCAGAACGCTTAATTTGCTCGATGCGTCACACTTTGGCTTTACCATTAAACTGGGTGATCTTTTCAGCAAGGCAAGAAGGAATGTTGAGAGTTTTAAAAGTTAGTTGTACCTTAGCAGCGATAAAAAAAGTGACTAGTGTTACAAGCACTAATCACTTTAGTTTTTTTTAATGTCTTAGTCCTTTCTATCAACGGGAATGTGAAAAGTAGAATAGAAAGTATTTACTAAAATTTTGAGTATGCCAGCAAAGGTACGTCAAAAGCGTAACACTTCCAAAAGTGTTACGGCCAAATTCGTTACAAATTTAAGTACTGTTGAGTGTGTCAAAAAAACTATTGTTCTTGATACATTAGCACAACTCGGGACAAGCCCACCTAAAGATGAGGAAATACGCCTAATTCCTTGCACTCACGAATCTGATAAGAAGGCTTTAAAGAAGAGAGCAAAAAGAAAGCATCTAACCACTCCATTGGCTTTGAGGTTAGCAGATGCGGCAAAGCAAAATCCTAAATCCTCTCTAAAACAAAGTTATTACAATACCTTCCATTGCTGCCGTACATTAGGCATTAATTCAGATGGAAATGTTAGAGGTAACTACTGCAAAAATAGATGGTGCTTAGTATGTAATAGCATACGTACTGCGCAATTGATTAACAGGTATATGCCTATAATTAATGAGTGGGATAAATACTTTGTTACTCTGACCTTACCTAATTGCCTCGGAGAAAGTTTGTCGCAAACTATTGATTTGATGCAACAGACATTTAATAAAATTCATGCAAAATTAAAAAAGCAACACCAGAGAAAGAAAAGAGGTAAAGTAATAGGATTACGAAAATTAGAATGTACATATAACCCTAATAGAAAAGACTACCACCCACACTATCATTTAATTATACACGGCAAAGAAAATGCTACCAGCTTTTTAGAGGAATGGCTTATAAGGTTGCCATCTACTAATAGAGCTGGACAAGATTTAAGACCTGCTGATAGTAAATCTGCAAAAGAACTTTTTAAATATTTCACTAAAGTAGTAACTACTATAAAAGACAAAAAAGGAGCTGTAAAGGATCGTGTTATTTATGCTGATGCAATGGATGTTATTTTCAATTCAATAAAGAATAGAAGAACGTTTCAGAATTTTGGTTTTAAAGCACCTAAAGTAATATCCGAGGACTTAGATATGGTTCAAGATATTGAGCGAATAATTGAAGAAGTTACTTGGATTCAAGAACTTGGAGACTGGGCTAATTCAAATGGGGAATTATTTTCGGGTCATGTTCCTAGTAAATCAATGGTAGATTTAGTTACTAAAAAAATTGTAGTAAGAAAATTATTTCATGGTGGTCAAATGGATTTATTTGACTCCTAGTAATTCATTTTATTTTATAACAAAAACGGCACTACCCTATCCTGCTAAGATTTTAGGTAATGCCGTACAAAATTAATTGTAGTAGTATGCAAAGTAACAATTCTGTTTTAAACGGACTGATCCAAAGTTCGTCAAAGTTTCTGCTTGCCAGCATGGTTTTATCCTTCCTCCTGATGATGGTTGTTCAAATGTTCTATTATGCTGGGGCTTTTGAAGGCGTTGTTCCTAGTGTTGGTTTTGCTTATGGTATTGGTATTGCCATCGGCTTATTTACTCAAATGGCTCGAATGTCTTTTGGATTGGCTGGTGCTTATGAGTTCGCCATTGGTCGCTATGGTTCGGGTGCTGCTGGGCTGATCTTTTCTTTCTGTATAACGCTTTTTGAAGCGTTTGAGGTTCGAGGAATCGCCCTTGAATGGTCTAATGGGAATGGTCATTTATTTGAAACCTTGCACCTTTTATTTCAATTCTTGATATGGTCTGGGTTCTGCTTGGAGCTTCGTTTGGCTATGAATGTTTCCTCGATGTCTTCAGGTACTGAAGTAGAAGAAGCTGAGGCGGTTGTAATAGTAGAACAAAAACCTTCAGCCGATATAAAAAGGCTGGATAAAATGGAGAAAGATTTGGGTGAAATTTTAGGGCTTTTAGATGGCAAAAAAGAACCTATTTTTTCGCAAAATGGAGCGACCAAAAAGAAAGGTGTACGCTCCTAAATTTTGTCGTAATTGTGGGCTAAATATTTCTAATAGAAATAATGCCAGGCTTTTATATTGCTCAAAGAAATGCGCAAGTAAATTTTATTATAAAGCCAAAAAAAATTCAGCCGTTAAATAATTGAATATCAAAATGTTAATGGCTGAATTATTTTTGATTTTTTCATTGAATTAACTTAACTTTGTAGTAAGCTGCAAAGGTTGTGAGGACTCCAGACCAGCCCGCAAACTCATTTTTACAGAGTTAAAGAGGTGAAAATAATCTACGTTTTTCATCTCTTTTTTTATGCCTAAAAGTGTAACTTATTTGTCAAATTTGCAATTATCAAATAAGTTACATATATTTGTAACATATTAGCTATTTAAAATATGACAAATAAGTTACATTTTTATGATGAACACGATTATTAAAATACAATCTGACGATAAAGAAAGTATAGACCTTTTCTTTGATCTCATAGGTAAGGGTATTGTGGCAAAGGGAAGTGATGCAGAGAGTTTTGAGGGCGGGGGGGTACATACTGCTATTTTTAAGCTGGACTTTAAAGGATTACAAAAAGCCGTAAAGAAGAAAAAGAAACCCCCTAAACCACGTAATAGGGTATTTAAGCAGTTCACTAAAAAGAATGTAAAACTTTCTGATGTGGTACTCTTGTATAGATCGCAAGGGATGTCTTTCCAAAAGATTGCGGATAAGATGAATGAGGATGGTTATACAAACAGTAGGGGGCTTAAAATGAACCGTCAACAAGTGTACCGCTTATATGACCAATACAAGAAGGGAGGAAGTAAGTCTTCTGAAAAGTAGTGTAACCTTTAGCGTTGGTCGACAATACTTTGACCAACTAAAAAATAAAATTCTTTAGTATGCTGAAACCACAAGAACATATAGAAAATATCATTGGCTGCAAATTAAATCAAGGTGTTTATAAGATTACAAACAAAGTAAATGGGAAAGTCTATATAGGCGAGTCTGGAAAATTAAGAAGTAGGATTAGAAGGCATCTGTATAATTGTAGTAAACGTTGCTCTTGTGCGGATTCTACAAGAGGCCCTAAATCTTTATTTAGAATTGGTATAGAAAATATAGATATAGAGGTTTTAGCCTTCTCGGAGCATAAGTACTTGAGAAGAATGATTGAATGCCAGTTTATAGAAATGTATGAGTATATAGGGGATAGCTTAAATCAAAGATATTCTATATCATTGTATACTACAATCTATTCAGGAAGTGTAACTAATGTGGCTAAATAAATATGTCAAAAGAGTTACAAAATAGAGTCTAATTTATGGGGGGAACTGTAAACTTAGATTTGCCGTTCAAAGTCCTTACGCTCCTTAGAGCGTCCGTCAACATCTAATATGTTTTAAAGCACTCAATAATTAAAAAAAATATTGTCAATGTCTTTCTAATAAAACAATAAAAAGTAAAGGTTTTTCAACTAGTTGCTTGTCCGTCCGTATCAACCAAACGGACGGACGAATAAAAAACTATACGTCCGTCCGTTTTTTATGTATTCGTCCGTCCGTTTTAAATAACAAATTAAGACTGAAATATGGCTAAAATAGGTTCTATTAAAATATGCAAGGCAAGGGTATCAACCACACATAAAAAGAAGTGTGGTATAAGCTATACAGTAAACCATAAAATGCAAAAATTCTGCTCCCCTAAATGCCGCAACAGGAATAACAGGATAACAAAGTCAGATGCACAAAAAAAAGAAGGTAAATTAATTATGATAGCATCTAAAAAGGCAGAACACATAAAAACATTCAGGGGACAAATAGAATTGGTATTAACTAATATAAAGAGCATATATGACAAAATGAGTGTCTACATGAATCTGCCGAAACCAGTGCTAAAAAAGAAAGATAAAAGCGATTACGGAAAAATAGAAATATATAAGGCCCTAAAGATTGAATTTCAAGCAGTCAAGGATCAGGTGCCGAGTTTAAAAGGTATGCTCGATAGAGAAGTGAAAAATTTAGCCGTTTTGCTGACCTCTAAATGGAAAGCATTAGAAGATAGTGAAAGGAAAGAGATAGAAGGCATTGTAAAGAGAGTAAAAGGGGTTATTTCGTCAGAATATTATAAAGATAGTCCGGATCTGGAGAACGTCTTTAAAAACTCTTTAAAAGAGTTTGGTTACTATGAAAATTCTTCTTTTTCTAACATTAAACTGGGTGATCTTTTCAGCAAGGCAAGAAGGAATGTTGAGAGTTTTAAAAGTTAGTTGTACCTTAGCAGTGATAAAAAAAGTGACTAGTGTTGGAAGCACTAATCACTTTAGTTTTTTTTAATGTCTTAGTCCTTTCTATCAACGGGACTGCGAAAAGTAGAATAGAAAGGGTTTACTAAAATTTTGAGTATGCCAGCAAAGGTACGTCAAAAGCGTAACACTTCCAAAAGTGTTACAGCCAAATTCGTTACAAATTTAAGTAATGTTGAGTGTGTCAAAAACACCAAGGCTCAAGATCGAACTTCAAAACAACCCACCGCCCCCGCATCGCCCGCATCTAATTTGGGAAAAGGTTTATCTAATACGTTACATCTCGCCGCAAGCATTGTAGTACGAATTTCGCAAAATGGTGAAGGTCAAGCTTTTATCTTAGAAAAAGACCATCATGAAAAGGCAGTTAAGGGGGGTAAAACTAGTTCTAAAAAAGAGACTAAAAGTAAGGTCAATAATAAATCTAAAAAGGATGGTTTATCCTCTAGGGGAAGGCGTAAAATTAGGGTTATATCAGATTGTTATAATTCTTTAGTTACTGACCAAAACTTCTATGACAGGTATCATTTAGAAGATGGTCTGTATAATTCGTATTGTAGATTTATAACTCTCACCTTTAGGCAATTTATACCAGATGATAAGACAGCAAAAGGATTATTAGAGCATTTCTTTAAGAGGTTAAAACGGCATAAAAAGAGGAATTTACTGCACTATCTATGGGTAGCAGAGATACAGGTAAACAGACGAATAAAAACAGGCGTTAGAGCTATACACTTTCATATTTTAACACCCGAAAAGATTTATGATGATCTACCTTCCGACACTGCGGCAAAAATTAGATTGGAGGAAAACAAATGGATTAATAAACATTGGAATCAAGTAGTGGCAAATTGGGCTTTAAAAGATGGTAGGATAGATAAGAGCCAAAAGAAAGCATGGTTAAACGAGTACCAGTTAAGTGAGGACTATTATAAAAAACTGGTTGCTTTTAGAACTGGCATCTCAAATAAACAACCACGTCGCCCAAGAAAGTCAAAATATATGCTCCTTCCTAATTGCGTCCATGTTGTAAGTGCTGGAAATTATATGTCAAAGTATATGAGTAAGGATGGCGAAAACATAATTGGCGGTTTGTATGATGCGTCAAAAGAGTCAAGACAATTCTTACCACAACGGGAATTGGTAGTTAATGGAGTCGCAAATACTTACTTTGGAAATAAAATAATAGAATGGATGCAAATGAGGGCCATCCAAGAACGTGTCTTTACCTCAAATTGGGAACTTGAATTTAACGAGACAAAAGGGGTATGGTGTAAGGATGCCTATAAGCTTTTAGAATGGTATTATGAATTTGTAGAAGCTGAAAAGATCGACCCAAAAATATGGATTAAAGATTTTAGATAGTATTTTATTTTTTAACAAAAATAGCACTACCCTATCCGCTAAGATTTTGGGTAATGCTATGAACAAAATTACGTAATGGCAAATGTAAAGCATTTGAACGTCAACGCCACGATTGACGGAATTTCGGACTATGCTCCGTTAGTTATTTTTGTAATGATGTTGACCATGTTTGGTCTTACTGGTTGGATGCAGTACCACTTTCTCAAAGGCGTACTGGATGGGAAAATTGAAGGTGTGGGTTATCTTATTTTTCTTTTCCCAATTGTTATTCAGATCCTCCGCTTCGTGACGGGCTTCCTGTCCGCTTCTTTCTTCAAAAAAGGTAAATGGTTATTAGGTGCTTTGGTTCTTGGCTTCTCTGTCTGGTTGTCAATATTCGAGTATGGCAAGGTGTCCGATATGGCAACTGTATGGACTACACTGGACGTAGCCACCGAACCATTGACGCACTCCCCTACTATGAATGTTACAATTACAAAAAACATTATTAGAGGCATTATGACAGTGCTTATTTGGGGTGCTTTGGTATTGGAAGCATTCTTGGCTTTTTGGGTTGCATCTGCGATGGATGAACCAGAGGAAGAAGCTGAAGACGAGAAGGAGCTGACAACTATTGGTTTTGCTCCTTCAGGGAATGGAAAGGTTTTTTCGACCAATGGGGCGACCAAATAAAGAGATCGCTCCAAGATGGTGCAGAAACTGCGATAAGGAAATTTCACACAGAGACGAACGAGCTGTCTATTGCTCTAAGAAATGTTCTAATCAATTCCATTACAAAAAGAAGCTTAAAAAGAGCAAAAATGAAGGCTAAAAATAAGTCTAAAAAGTCTAAAAATAAATTAAAAAATAGCGCAAGCAGCATAATGAAATAAGTGCTCGAAAACTCAATGCCATTATTAAGTATGACAAACTTTTTGACTCTTTTTGTAGGGAAGGAAACCAATGTGAAAACGGCTCAAAAGATGAGACACCCTTATTACTTTCAATTAAATTGGTAATTGAGTCTCTAAACCATCGACTAACACTTTCAGAATTAATTTCAACGCCAAATGCTTCTATCAGTTCTTCTTTTTTAATTTTTATAGTCATGAGAAATACCTCATAAAACGCTTTTTTATTTCCTTATCAGAACGTTTTCTCTGTATATTTTTAGAATATATGTCATCGTTTATACCAAAAAAATCATTTCTTGGTACTCTAGGAAAACCAAGTAGCGAAAGCTCTAGTTCATCAGAACTAAAATTCAAAGATATTGTTTCTCTACCACCAATATGATCTAAATCATCTTTTAAGAATGCTGGCTTTAAAATAAATGATTCTGCCTACCAATCCTACAACATACCTTTAGTGTAGCGTCAAAATAACAGAAACCATTATACTACTTTAATCCAAATCCCAACAAGCTGCACCACTCTATTCATCACCTTCCCTTAGTGGGGCGCAATTGGATTTTGTTCCCATTTAACAAAAGTATCTATTTTGGATACTACTTGTCACG
>JAYJMJ010286037.1:0-11179 GCA_036873875.1 Laminaria ephemera
GAGTCGCCGACCTATATTCTTCATGAGGACATACACAACCCGTAACACGCGCGATCGGAGTATCACACACAGCTTGCCCAGATGAGTTTCGACGAAATCCTAGATCTCACCGCTGGAGTGTATTTTTTATTTTTTATAAAAAGTAAAAGTGCCACCCGAAGAAAAAACCCATCTCCTAGGTACACAACGAACAATTGCAAATTGGTAATGAAATTTCGATGATTTTGAGTTGAGGAGCCCCGTCATTCAGAAGCGGTTTCAGCCAAAAATGATTTCCTCTATCGTAGCACGTGTCGTTTTTCGTTTTCAATTTTCCTTTTTTGTAAATTATCCCTACGAGTATTTTTACTCCCCCTGGTTTTAGAGTTAGTCTTTCCGCTTTCTGGTCGCTCTAAACATTTCTTCTCCGTTGTTCATTTTCATCGTTTTCCCGCATCTGTTTTGCGTTCCGCCCTTTCAGCTTCCCGTTTTGCTTGTTGCAGTGTTCTGTTTTTAGTTATGGGGACACGCCGCGATGCTCCTCGTGTGCGGGTTGACGAACGACTCATAAGGTGGTCGTCTCGATCAACCTTGGTCCGTCAGTCGATGTCGATGTATACCAACACACACAAACACATCTCCCGGACATACAGCTTGATTTCACTCACGAATGCAAATTCCACCCAGTTGTCGCCCACACCCACAAACCACACCAGCGTCCCGGCAACGTTTAGCTGGGCGGAGACAACGGGGGGGAGGAACGGGAGGGGCAAAGGAGTAGGGAAGAGAGGAGGGGCAAAGGAATAGGGGGGCGTGTAGTCATATCATTAATGCATGGCCGAAGTCGTAAGACCGTAGACCTTACCGCAGCATCCCTGCATGTCGGGATGGAGCACGTCGAGGTTTCACCCATCAGGCAGACATTGCTAGCACCAAGCGCGAAGCGCCGTGAGTTGTTTGGCGAGCCGCACGAAGGGTATGCTGCATCCTAGTCAGAACCGCTTGTGAGTCGTACTTCGGCACCTTGTGCGTACTTGTATATACATGACAGCGTGGAATGAATTCTTTTGTTTCCCGGTGTCGGGTGGGGAGAGGGGGGCAATACGGTAGGGTATAGGGGGGGGAGGGTCCGCGGATTGCGATACGCATTCAAGCAAAACGCACCGAGATCTGGGTGTTTCAGCCATGAAAGGGTTGTTGAAGTGTGGCAGTGAAGCAATGGACACACCGAGCATGGACAAATACAATGCCTACGGACTGAGGCTGCCGGTGCGCAGCCTTTACTGTTGTACGTACGGATTAATCGAACACAGCACGCGACGCTCACAAAAAGTGTCATTTATCTTTGCTGTACTTCTACAGCATGTACAGGACACGTACCAAAAGAAGCAGGGTTGCTGGCTCAGGCTGGATTTCTTATTGTAGCAACGGTGCGTTTTACATTAACTTCAGTCCATCCGCTCCCGATTTTTTTGTTTCCAATAAATTCCAGCCTGGTTTCCTATTACCCTGTTTCTCGGTGTGTTGTGTACTATACACCGTACGAACAGACCAACAACGTACGTGTAGTAAGTTGTACACATCGGATATATTGTATCCCAGTTCACTATCTGTCTTTCAGATCAGATATGTCCATGGTCTACTATATGATCTGCAGGGTGTAGAGCATATTGGGAATTCGAAGCTTTCGACAAGATCTACTTCGAGCAGACGAAAGGATCCGGTCTCACCATGTGTTTTGGGGAAGGGTTGGTCGTGTAGGTTGCACACGTCGGACAGATCAGATCCCAGTTCATTATCTGTCTTTCAGATCAAATAGATTCCTGGTCTAGTGTATGATCTGCAGGGTGCAGATCATATTGGGAGTCCGAAGCTTTCGACAAGATCTACTTCAAGCAGACGTAAGTATCTGGTCTCACCGTGTTTTTTGGAGAAGGGTTGGTCGTGTAGATTGCACACGTCCGACAGATCAGATCCCTATTGATCTATTCATGATCTGTCTTTCTTTCAGGGCAGATATATACTGGTATAATGTGATATGCAGTGTCTACATCGGGCAGAACAGATCCCACTTCATGATATATATGTTTCGGGCAGATATGTCCCTGTTCTAATATATCATCTGCAGGGTCTAGGTCGTGTGGCCGGGTGGGAGCCGCACGATCTGCATGACGTAGCACGTGCTTCCTGGGTTGGGTCTGTACTTCACAGATCCTGCGCACCCTAAGTTAGATATGTGCCACAAAGATCCTGCACAACGTATCATAACGGTATATACAGGATCTAGGTGATCTACATCGTGATCTGTCCGATGTGTGGTAGGTCGTGTAGAGCAGTGGTGTGCGGCTGGTGGGCGACTCCTACAGCTCCGCATGCCCAGCTCTGCTTTTGGTTTCTAATTGAAGAGTTCTACGGGGAATTGCAACGTAATCTGTTCTGATGCGCGTTCCCTCTTGTGTTGGCATGAACGCTTGTTTCCATATCCACCGGGTTGTGGGTGCTCGGCTTCGGATAGGGACCGGATTCCTGCAAAAGGTGTGGTTCGTGTTCGATGATTTACCGCAGTATGATAGGGCCTTGAGTAAAATCGACAGGAGCAGGTATCGAGATAATTCTGCCGTTCGTATCCAATGGTTTACCGCTGTGTGATAGGGCCTTTGGTAGGCCAACAGGAGCATGCACCCCGATGCTTATATATGATGTATCGGTAGTAACGGTAGAGTGTTTTCGGCGGTGATTTCCTCCCAGATCGAGCACTGGGGTTGGTTTAGAGCGTTCGGATAACAATTGCGCTTATATGTAACGAAGTTTCCACCAAAACCACGAGCGCATGTGTTTGTTTTATCGTTGGATGGGCCGCGCGTGTGACATCGAAACATGGAACACCTCTTTCACCGTTTGATTGGATCATGTGTACGTAGGGCAGCGTTGTTGCAATTGCCGCGGCATTGGTTTCAGGCAGCCGTCGAGATGTCTGTGTCATAGATCGGGGAGTACGACGTACTAGGTATACGCTACGTTGTAGATAGGGCTATTTTCAAGTATTGATAAACGTGCCTCCACTACAGGTGGAAAATCGGTAGCCGAAGCGTGTATTAGTTATTGACCGGAGAAGTGACAACGAATGTAATATATAGCTCCCGGGCGGATATGGAATGATTGATATTGGGTTTGGTTACAGCGAAGATTGTTCGTTTTTTTTCATTGAGCACTTTTATCCTGACCTCCTTTTTTGATTCTGTGCTACGCTCCCCGTCTGGCCTGCACGCATTTTCGCCTGTAGCAGCGATACTCTCACCCCTGCCGACGTTCTCTCCTAAATATGTACGGGGAATCGTTCTCGCCCGGACTACCCTTCATTTTCGTTCCTAAGTTGTGTCGAGCAGGGATTGTTGGGGGACACGTGATTGCTTCAGGGTCTCAAATCATTTCCGTCGGCCGCCTACAGTCTCCATCGGACAGGTCATTTTCTAGAAAATCTAGATCCTTTGTCTACCGTTATGAGGTGCTATGCAGAACCCGTATTCCTTTAGAGGACTTAGGCCGACCGAAGGTGTCTACCGAACCAAATATCCAAAAGTGTCTGTTGCTCCCGCCCTGTTGCTCCTGCCGAGAGCTGCCACAATGTTTGCGCTTACTCCTAGCTTTGCCGACCTTTCTGGTACCGCTTCACATTCCTCGTTTTTATTGCTAAAATGTTGGATGGTTGGCTTATTTAGGAGACTTTTGAGCTTGTCCCTTTTCTCTTTTCGCTTTTTACAACGGGAGACGACGCAAGCGTCCAGCCTCGCAACCTCAGCACCGCGACACATTCCAGCGATTGACGTACCAATTCACGTTGCGCATAGGAGTTTCCACGAAATCCTCGATCTCGCAGCTGATATGTTTTTTTTACTCTTTCTTTTGAAATCAAAAACACGCTCCAGCAGCGTGGCGGCAATCTCTCTCGTGCCAGAGAACAATAACCGACCATTCGATGTTTCGCTCTCATTGTATCCAACGCTATAGTAGGGGGGGGTCCCTACTTTTATTGTCCACTTGCATATCGCGTCAAAGGCTTAAGACCGCAACAAAATAGACAAGAGCAGCCACTTGTCCTCCCGCCGGAGTGGTTCTGAGCCACTGAAAACGTAACTCGGAAAAGCGACGTCCTAAAAGTGACGACCAAGGCTACTGCGGTAAGGGAGATGTTATAAAATCATTTTATCAACGAGTTTAGGCCACTCGCGCTCGCGGCTCAGAAACTCGCTCACAGACGGACCCGAATATGCTTTGTTGGCGCAGCGTACCAAACACCTCCATGGCGGCAGTGCATATCGCGAAACCGAAAAACACCTAGGTAATCGCTCGCGCGAGTGGCTCTGATTCGATTAAAACGTAGGCCGTAAACGTGACCCCCCAACATAAGCGATAAGCAATAAGTATCACAGAGGCAAAAGCAAGAAGGCTGGAAGCTGCGGAATAGAGACAGGGGAAACCAATCCACATGAGCAAAATTCCACACACGCTTACGCTCAACCGCGACTGCGATGAAGCCTTTACTGATTCCCCGCCGTGCGCAGGGAGATTTTCTGTTCCCAACAACAGTAGTAGCAGTGCAACCGTTGCCCTAGGCTCTTTGAACTTTGAACAGGGCAAGCGAGAGGGAACGACGTTAGGGCCTGTCTTGCTCACACCTTATCGTGTGGGGGGCGACGTTCGGACCTGTCTGGCACTAACGTTGAGCGTTTGAGTGTTTGACTTTGTAACGATATAACGACCTTATAACATTACGATATAACGACCTTACAACAACCAAGGCTGACTGCGGTAGGAGCGACACTTGTCACTTTTAGGGCTCGCGTGGTTGATCGCTACCGCATAATTTGCAACATCAAGCTGTTGTTGTGCGTTTTTATTTCGCGATATGCACCGCCGCCACGGAACTGCTTGCTACGCTGTGCCAACACAACACATTTACGTCCGTCTTTGAGCGAGGCAGGCAGCCACTGGCGCGAGTGACCTATATTCGGTATTGAAAATGATAGTATAACATGTTATAACATGTTAAAATGTTTATAAAACATGTGATAAAACATGCGATAAAACATGCGATAAAACATGTGATAAAACATGTGATAAAACATGTGTTAAAACATGTGTTAAAACATGTGATAAAACATGTGATAAAACATGTGATAAAACATGTGATAACGTAACATGACGCATGTTACGGTAGAGGTGCACTATTCGTTTTCTGAGACTTCTCTCTTGAGGAGCTCTATACCTCACCCAAAACCTGATTTTGATAAAAATAAAGGGCTACCCGATGAACAATCCGGTGGTCCAGGTATACAATGAATCATTTTCCAAAAGAAGAATGGCATTGACACGGTTTTGGGTTGAGGAGCCCCGTCGTTCAGAAACCATCTCAGCCAAAACGTGATACCTCTATTGTAGCACGCGTAACATCCCCCCTACCGTGGCCGTGGTCTTGCGGTTGGCGTCATTATTCCTAGCGATGCGGTTCAAGAGAGACCGCATTTTTTCTTCCAGGCAATCGCCACCAACGTCGCTCCCTCAAGCTGAAACAGGTGATGTTTTATAAATCTAACCATCTGTGGGTCTTTGTCGTGGCCTTTTGCAGAAGACTCTGCCTCCATTCTATTCGTGTTTGTCGAAGGTGCCCTGAATGCTTGTGTGCTACATCTCAGCGCTCACCTCCTGGATGTTCCTGCGACTAACCTCCCGAGATGTAAGCGGTCGCGAAATGCAGTGGCATGCCACGCCACTCCCGCTTGAGGGCTTCCGTATGCTGAAATCCTCAGGGTGCATCTTTTCCTACGCCAGTCTGGGATCGAGGACTCATAATTCGTTACCACCGTGACCACACGACTTCGGGCTCACATGTTTCGCGGCGAGGTCGCCCCTTCCGCCCCGATCGCCAGCAGGACCACGGCAAACACGACCGACCGAATCCAGCTCAAGTCCGCAGGATGGTCGCACATGGCACGCACAGAGCGATCCCTACGACGGCCACCACGCTGGGCAGCAGCAGTAAGCGCCTGCTAACCTTGACAAGCCTCACAAGAGTCTTGGTTAGACTGTTAATTCACCAGCATGGCAGCGTGCCGCTCATCGCGTATTTTTTCTGCCAGCGCCCGGGCTGCTGCTTTGCGATTCGTACGGCCCCTCGAGCAACTCTGGAAATAACCCCAACGCGCGCCAGCCAGGTACCTGCCGTGGTGGTAACAACTGACGCGCCGACGTTGTACAGCTCGCCTCTTGCATTCACCGCCGGCATTGCCGGGGAAACCACTCTTGTTCCTGCTACCGTAAACATTGAAGCTGGGGTGCCGCGTGCAGGAATCATGTGAGCAACGTGTGCTGAGGACGTCCACATACAGGCCTCAGCGTTACCGTATTAATAACAAGAGCGTGCAGCAGCGCGACCGACCGCGGGCTCGTCTAGCGCGCGGTGCCGACCTGCCTCAACTGCTGCTCATTAATCTCCAGAGTTACTCGCCGAGGTCAGCAACCGTCTTCGCCTCCACGAGACATCCACACTTGCTATCGCGACTAGCCAACAAGATCCTCTGCCACCCAGAGCCGCTGAAATATCTTGCACCGTTGGCCTTCCTCCATCGCCAAAGAACGTTGACATTTCACAGACCCAACTCGCTGCATGCCAGACCAGGAGTCTCGATCAGCGTCGATAATTTTGACCCTGCGTTGGTCATGCCCCGAGGTAACACCCGCTTCTGACCATTTCAGCCGCCGAGAAAACATGTTTTGCTATGCCAACTGTGGACTACGGCCGAAAGCGCTGCCTACGTCCATGCCTACGTTCCTATCCACCGGTTCGTCTCCCTTTTGGGATGCCCGCCAAGCTTACTCTCGGACATCGCCATCCGACTTTCCTCGAAGCTTTTGTATCTAACCTAACTTAAAGCGAACGTGGAAACGCCGCCGGCTTCTGCCATCCGAATATCAACGGCGGTGTGGTGCGTGCGTGCGTGTGGTGCGTGCGTGCGTGCGTGCGTGCGTGCGTGCTTGCTTGCGTGTAATCGCCGCCTCATCTTACCAGCCGAACGTCAATGGTGGTATGGAATGCGTGAACCCCTCGATTGCGAAAATGCTAGTTTAGTCACAAAATGAACGCACATACGACTGTAGTTCACATCTACATCACGTAGAATTTTCCTGCAGCAATTCAGTCAGCGCGGCCACCGAAATACCAGTAATTCCCAATAAATGAGGTTCACATGGGCAGGCTTATACGTCTCCTTTTCCCCCGATCAGCTCGCATGCTGCGAACTGAAGACGGGCCGCCACCAGCGCTCGTACGGCATCGTTCGCGAGCAGTATAACCTTACAGGTTAATGCATGAAACGCCGAACCTCCACCCTTCCAACGCGTTGCACCAGGTTTCCAAATTTGGCGTCGGAGAATGAGCGGGGGTATACAACACGACCGCCACTATCCACCGAGGTGTGCAGACGGGATCGGACGCGAAAATCCTCGAGGATGCATATTTGCTCAATTGAACGGACAGCGCCCTATAAAATGGTTTTGCTGTTGACGCGTGCTACGAGAGATGTAGCACTTTTTGGAAAAAATAATTTGTGAGTGACTAGGCTCCTGAACCCAGATCGTCGGAATTTCATTTTTGTTTTTTGCAACATTTTTCGTTGCATACCTAGGCCATGGGTTTGGTCATCGGGTTGAACTTTCACTTTACTCCAAACAAGCTTTTGGGTAAGGTATAGAGCTCCTCAAGTGAGGAGAGCGTCAGAAAAATATGATTCACCTTTGCCGTAGCATGTGTCGGTTGGCCCCTACAAATCCGGCGATCCACCGGACTGTCCCTTTCTTGGCGCTAAGCCGCTACTTTGGGATCTTCCCTCGGACATGCCTAGCGCGGATCCACACAGCCGTGCCTCCGTCGCGTCCTGCGCTCCCTGTACCAACCCCCAGGACCGTGGGGGGGGGAAACGAAAAAAACTTACTGCGACCCCTCGATGGGGGCGACTAAAATATTTGCCGGCGGGGCTGTCGCAATACGTGCTCACCAACTCCACCAAGCAATCACCCCCATACGACGTCACAGGACCATGTTTCGGCACTCCTCCAATAACTCGGAGTGTAGAAGGTCTCCGACAATACACCTATCCGCGGTTAAGGTGGGATCATCGCGGTGAGGCACGAGACGCATTGAACGGGACTTTTTCGCCCATGTTGGGAACGGGAAACATAGCTCCACCTCTCCCGCCAACAGGTTTCGCTCTTCTGGGCCGGCTCCCCAAAACCAGCACCCTCGAATTAACCGTCTTTTTACCACCGGTGGCTAATTGGCATAATTGATAAACAACGGGAACGTTGTCGACGTCAGGGTTAGAAAAAGTAGCTTTTGCATTTTTGAGCTTGTCTTTCCGGTAAAATGATCGCAACGAGGCCAACCGATACCTGACACGGTACAAGACCCGTAATAGGAAGCAGGGGAATACGAAAGGCGTGATGATACTTGCAGGAACATAAGAAATCCAGGACCCGTTATATTGAAGTTAGTGTAGAACTCACCCTCTCCCAAACAAGAAATCCACCCTGGGTCAATACTTCTGTTTCTTAGTAGGTGGGGGCAACCGATACTCGGGTACAGTAGTGGTCCTTCTGTGACGCCGGTTGAGTAGGGCCGGTTGCCCGCTATAGTGTCTGTGAAACCGGTCGGCACAAATGAGAACAACCAGTAGCGGAAGTATTCGGAATAGCGCCGGTTGCCGCTATAGTGCCGATATTGCCGGTTGGCACACACCGGACCTATAGAGGGACCATGACTGCATGATATATTTCGATACGGAGGGTTGAGGGATCGTGACAGGCGCAGTGGCGAACTCAACGGAAGGGAACAAGGTTTCGAAGGAGGGCGGCTGTTGCCAAAATATCTCAACATGATCGGACGCATGCTACGACGACATTGGTGACTAGTGGTGCACCCACAGCTTCTTAGGTCCCCCGCTTGAGGAGCCCCATACCTCACCCATGACCAGAGAGCAAAAGTAAAAATGCAACCCGACGAACAATCCCATGGCGTAGGCATGTACCAGGTAACGAACAACGAGTGTGCAACACAAATAAATGGTACCAGTATTCCAACAATATTGAGTTATTCTCACTTCAGGAGCTCAGCCAGGCAGCAAAACGTTGAGAATAAAAGTGCCTCCCCTATGGGGGCACACGTCACTCACGTAGTCCGTTCAAGCAATCCGAGGTGCCCGAGCGGCTGGAGAAGTAGGGCACAATACCGGCTCACTGATCAAAAAACGATGTATTGTTTTTAGGCTAGATTTCCTATTTGATGAAAAGTGTGTCCTACACTAACTTCAGTAGTAACAGCTGTCGGATTTCTTATTTCCCCATGACGTTTTTGCCAGGTTTCTTGTGGGGCTTTTTCTTACAAGAGGGCCGGTAGTGTATGCCGTCGGAATGTTGACGGCGCCGCTGGGGGGGGGGGTGGGAGGTCAGAGCAGACGGGGATTGGTGTACGAGGGATGACGAGGTTGACTTGGAGGTGCGGCCGGGCCGGGAGTGCAGCATACTTTGGGAGCCCCCCGTAAAAATATGGAGACACCCCCATGTGTATTGTCGGCGTCCCCGACGGTCTAGTGGGTTAACCTCGTAACCACTAAGGTCAATGTCATGGGTTCGAGCCCCACCGAGTGCATACTCGTACTCGTAGGGACTTTTTCTTGTGCTAAAAATTGACTTGCGGAAAGCGCGAGAGCGTGAGTTAGCAAAATTCGATGAAAATCGACGAACGTTGGGAATGCTGAACCCTCTGCGCGATAAAAAAAACAAGGCACGTACCGGGGGGGAGAAGGGACGACACCTGTGACCACGGCTTGTCCATAAGCTGGAAAGTAAAACAGTGAGAGAAAATATATTAAAAAAATGGTGCGTTCCACAGCCGTCATTTTTGTTTGGGTTCGATAGCCGTCAGATTTTGTCCCCCTCTAAGACGTTTGTTTATAGTTTCCGTGCACCGCTTGATTAAAAAGGCCGATGTCTTCGTATCACACTGTTGACCCTGGTGCTAACTACAGTAGTACTATAAGGGGAGTCGCCGACCTATGATCCTTCATGACCACAAAAACATATGTCATCCCATAACACGCGTGATCGGAGTATCACACACAGCTTGCAAATATTAGTTTCGATGAAATCCTCGATCTCACAGCTGTTGAAGTATATTTTTAATATAAAAGGTGCCGCCACTTTTGACGCGTGCCCCTAGGTCGTCGTGCATAGCTGCGCAAGTATAGCAGAGGCACACGAGCGAGTGGTACGACACTGCCCGCTGCCGATTGATAGGCCCAGAGGATAGATCTACTGCCGTGATTCCTCCCGCCCATCCCCCTCCTTCTTCTTTCGAAGGTGGGTGGAACGGAGCGGCCACACGTGTATAGTGTTGGCCACACCGTATTATAAGCTTCATTAATTTTTTGCCGTTGACTGGGTAGCGATTCGGGGCTCACCAGAAGAAGTAGGGATATGTCAATGGTTTACTACCAGTGGGGGTCTCGGTCGTCCGAGCCCGCTTGCGTTGAAGCCCCGAGCTGTTGGTTGGATGGAGTGACTCTCGGGTACTGGCAGTATGATAGGAAACGAGAAGCAGCGGCCAATGCCGCGGCTCTCGTACCACGTCGTCAGTGGAGCCCCCCACCTGACCTGACGTCGCAGAGAATAAATAATAATAACATGACAATTCGAATACAGTACAAGCTGGTCTGGCTGTGAGCCAAACGTGACAGTTAACATTTTCGCAGCTCAGGTTTGCGAATTTCGAGCTGAAATTTCGCAAATGTACAGCCAGGTACGGAGATACCCAAAATACCTATTGGTATCTATGCGGGGACCAAAAACACAAGTCGGAGGGAAAAAATTACAGCCGATTTTTCAAAAAAGCAAATTAATGCCAAAATGTATGCAAGAAAAGTGGAAGATTGAACGAGGCCTAGAGACCTATTGATAGTGAATCTTTACGGGGGCTTTGGCTGTGTCGCCTGAAGTCGATCACCCGACCCGAACCCAAACCCTAACCCTAACCCGAACGCTATGGGGTGACCTGTGCTTGGATGCTGTGGCAGGTGAAGGCTCTAGGTTGACTCGGCAGGCTTGGATGCTGTGCTTGGAAAGACTCTAGGTTGATTCGGTCGGATTGGGA
>JAYJMJ010286054.1:0-11178 GCA_036873875.1 Laminaria ephemera
GTTCATCGGGTTGCACTTTCATTCTTCTCAAAAATCATTTTTTGGGTGAGGTTTAGAGCTCCTCAAGTGAGGAGCCCCGAGAAAACAAATTGCTGCACCCACCTCTATCGTAGCATGTGTCGTTGCAATAAACTTTCGTTGTATGCCCAGGCCATGGGATTGTTCGTTGGGTACGAAGCACTTTTATTTTTCCCCAAATTAGTTTTTTTTGGAGAGGTATAGAGCTCCTCAAGTGAGAAGCCTCAGAAAAAAAAGGAAGCACCTCTACCATGGCACGCATCCTTATTTTTTTACAAGGTAGAGGACCCATGCTCCGATGATAGAGGTGCGCCGGTTTTTTGCTGAGGCGACGATGGACGCGTGCTACGATAGAGGTAGTACTTTTTGGATTTTTTGTTTCTGAATGACGGCGCTCCTTAACCCAAAATTCGTCGGAATGTCGTTCTTTTTTTCAATCTGAACTTTTTTGTATACCTAAGCCGTGGGTTTGTTCATCGGGTTGCGCTTTCAGGTTAATCATTACCAGGTATCAGTTTGCGGGTGAGGTTCAGATCTCCTCAAGTGAGGAGCCTCAGAAAAACAATGGTGCACCTCTATCGTAGCACGTGTCGATGATAGAGGTGGCACTTTTTGGTTGAGTAATGTTTCTGAATGACGGGGCTCCTTAACCCAAAAATCGTCGGAATTTCGTTCTTAAATGTCGCAATAAACTTTCGTTCTATACCTAGAGGTCATGGGATTGTTCATCGGGTACGAAGCACTTTTATTTTTCCCCAAATTAGTTTTTTTGGAGAGGTATAGAGCTCCTCAAGTGAGAAGCCTCAGAAAAAAAAGGAAGCACCTCTACCGCGGCATGCGTCCGACGCTTGTTACGATAGAGGTAGCACTTTGTGGTTGAGTAATGTTTCTGGGTAACGGGGCTCCTTAACCCCCAAAATCGTCGGAATGTCATTCTTGTTTTGCAATATGTTTTTTTTGTATACCTAGGCCATATGGGATTATTCATCGGGGTTGAATTTTTTCAGTTTTCGGGTGAAGGTATAGAGCTCAAGTGAGGAGCCTCAGAAAAAAAATCGTGCACCTCTACCGTAGCGTGTGTCGTCCTTATTTTTTGACAGATGTGCGCCAGTTTTTTTCTGAGGCTCCTCACTTGAGGAGCTCCAAAACCTCATGCAAAAAATTGATTTCGAGTAAAAACTGAAAGTGCACAACCCGATGAACAAATCCATGGCCGAGGTATACAAAACATCCATTTTGCGAAACAAGTTAAGAACGGAATTCCGACGATTTTTGGGGTTAAGGAGCCCCGTCAGTCGGAAACAAATACGCCAAAACGTGCTAGCTCTATCGTACTATCATCGTACTATCATCGTACTATCAGTAGAACGCGTCAGAGATTAGTTTGCTTTGTCGGCGATACACACGCTTATAGTGCCCTATGTATGTTCCGCGGACATCGCAGGGACTACCAGTCATATTCCGTTCAGAGATATTCCCATCAAGGACTCGGCAGGGAACTCGTACGAGCCGTGCCAGCCTGTAAACACTCCCTACAAGGTAGGGCTTCGATCCCATACCAACAGCTCCCACATAAACGACGGAAGACGGGTGCTACGATAGAGGTACCAGGTAGCACTTTTTGGTTTGAGTAATGTTTGTGAATGACGACAAGGGCTCCTTAACCCACAATCGTCGGAATGTCGTTCTTGATTTTCAATCTGAAGTTTTTGTATACGTAGGCCATGGGTTTGTTCATCGGGCTGCACTTTCAGCTTACTCAATATCAGTTTTTTGGGTGAGGTTCAGAGCTCCTCAAGTGAGGAGCCTCAGAAAAAAACTGGTGCATCTCTATCGTCGTAACATGTGTTGTTTTGTGACGAGTTCGTTCACCGCTCTGATTCTGCTCCGTTTTGCAACTCGCCAAAGACGCGTGCTGACACACGCTACGGTACAGGTGCACCGTTTTTTTTCTTTCCAATGCTCCTCAATTGAGGAGCTCTTATGCCTCACAAAAATATCTGACTTTTTGAGGAAAACTGAAAGTGCAACCGGATGACCAAACCCATGACCTAGGTATGAAAAAGTATTAATATTTGATAAAACAACAATGACATTCCGACAATTTTAGGTTAAGGAGCAACGTCATTCAGAAACCGTCTCAGCCAAAAAGCTATACGAATATTTTTTAATACCTAGGCCATGGGTGTGGTCATCGGGTTGAACCTTCTTCAGTTTACTCAAACTAAGTTTTTTGGGTGAGGTGTATGAAGAGCTCCTCAAGTGAGGAGCCTCAGAAAAAAAATGGGCGCACCGTTACCGCAGCATTTTCTGATTGGGTGGTACACTTTTCGCTCAAAACCATTTCTGATTGACGCCGCTCCTCCACTGATCAACTAGACGCGTGCTAGGATCATAGAGGTGGCACTTTTTGGTTGAGTAATGTTTCTGAATGACGGGGCTCCTTAACCCAAAATCGTCGGAATTTCAACATTTTTTTTGCAGTAACTTTCGACGCGTGCTACGATAGAGGTGGCACTTTTCGGCTTTTTTCTTGTTTCTGAATGACGGGGCTCCTTAACCCAAAATCGTTGGAATCTCATTCTTGTTTTGCAGTATATACGTTTTGTGTACCTAGGCCATAGGTTTGTTCATCGGGCTGCACTTTAATTCTTCTCAAAATCAGTTTTTGGGTGAGGTTTAGAGCTCCTCAAGTGAACAATCCGACATGGCCTATAGGTACACAACCAAACACATTTCCAAAAAAAAACGGAATGAAATTTCGATGATTTTGTGTTAAGGAGCTCCGTCATTCAGAAAACGTTTCAGCCACACAAAACTGGCTCCCTCTATCGTAGCGCGCGTCAGCCGCCGAAAAAAATGGTGTTACCCCTATTGTAGCTACCAAACAAACAAACACTGAATCAATGATGTTCGCTGCATTCGTTCTGTTTTCAGCTATGGATAGCTAGTCGGTCGCAACCGTGGTTGGAATCCAACGGCCTGAGATACATACCTACCCAAGAACACGCCAATGCCAAATCAACGCGCAGGCCAACACACTCCAACGCACACAAGACGCATGCTGCGATAGAGGTAGCACTTTCTGTCTAAAACGTTTTCTGAATGACGGAGCTCCTTAACCCAAAATCGTCCGAATTTCGCTTTTTTTTTGCAATTTTATTCGTTGTATACCCCTATTACGGGGGAACATAGTAATTAGGACCAAATGTGGGTATTAAAAACAGAGGAATATATAGATTTTTGTGTATATCGTGGGTCCTGATTACTATGGTCCTCCGTAATAGGCGCTATGGGACTGTTCTTCGGGTAGCACTTTTATGTTCCCTCAAATCAGTTTTCGGGAGCGGTGTTTGAGCTCCTCAGGTGAGCAGATGAAAAACAAAAATGGTGCACCTCTACGGCAGATACACACATCCTGCTGCAAGAGTTCCTATCGCGGGGGAACATAGTAATCAGGACCAAATATGGTTACTAAAAACGGTGGAATATATAGGTTTTTGAGTCTATCGTGGGTCCTGATTACTACGATCCTCCGTAATAGCGACAGCTACTCTATTGCTAATACGTTTGCTATCCAGCAACGTCCAGCATCAGCTTCACCGTCCATCACTCATAAATATTCCTACAGTAGAAATACCGTTTGTTCACACGCCCACTTTGCTGCTGCTCCGTTTTCCACTCCCCCTGCAAACACAGCTCGTTACCTGGTACATGTTTGTGTACCCCTCTGTTTAAGCCATGCCCCCCCCCCCCCAATCACCGCTGGTTGCATTCTGTTTCAGCTATGGAGAGCAAAACGGTGGCAACCGCTGTTGGAATCCGACGGCCTGGGCTACATATCCACCCAAGAACACGTCACGCCCCACATCGGCATGACCGCCCGGCTGTTCGGCTTCGACTCTTACCAGGACGAGGAGGCCTTCGCCTCGCGCAAGCTTGACCGACCGACTTACAGGTACCGTAGTATAGCGAAGAAAGTTGAAGTTTGCCATAATGTTGGACGCTACAGAGGTGATCGGGGAATCTAAGACGCCAGCCGTCAAGTTCTCCTGCTGACTGACAGCTCCACTATTCTGCCTTTGATACTTCGTGTGTACTGTCTGTCACGCGCGCTACGATGATAGAGGTCTAGCACGTTTTGGCTGGAACGTTTTCTGAATGACGGAGCTCCTTAAACACCAAATCGTCGAAATTTCATCCTTTCTTTGGAAATAAATGTGTTTCGTTGTATATATACCTCTAGGCCGTCGGATTGTTCATCGGGGAGCACTCTTAAATATTTCTCCAAATGTGCTTTTGGGTGAGGCACAGAGCTCCTCAAGTGAGGAGTCTCAGAAAAAAAACGTTGCGCCTCTACCGCAGCATGCTGTATTTATTACTTATTACTATTACGGAGGACCATAGTAATCAGGACCCACGGCATACACTAAAACCTATATATTCCACCGTTTTTACTAGCCATATTTGGTCCTGATTACTACAGTACGTTCCTCCGTAATACTTATTACAGCTACCTCAAAGGTGCTCAATAGGTGACCGAGGAGTCCCAGATTTGATTAGTCCAACCAACTACCTGAACCTCTCCCCTCCTCTCCACATTTGTTTGTATTTTGTTTTGCCAGCTTGCAAGCAGGTCATTGCGTACCGGGAACTGGTGGTCAGTTTGCTGGTCGAAAAGTCCTCGCCGACTTATCGCTGTGTACCTGGTACAAACTTTTCTATTTTCGCACTTTTATGTGGTCTGTCTGTGTTTTGTGGTTACTTGCAGCCAACTTAAGGGTGCCAAAGGAGAGATCGAGGAATCCAAGATGTCAATCGTAAACTCCTGCCGACTCACGACAGTTCCACCCTACCTGGTATTTATTTTCGCCGTTCGCGTTTCATGTCTGCCGTTCCACCCTACCCTGTATTTAATTTCGCCGTTCGCGTTTCATGTGTGCCGTGCAGCTACCTCCACGGTTCTGAAGACGGGATCGAGGAATCTAAAGACGATGACGTTACTAGTTCTAAAGTTTCGCTTTAAAGCCCGTTTTCGCCGTTCAGGGTCAATTGCCATCGAGGGTACATGCCACGGGTTAGTCCTGGGGGATAGTCTCCCCCGTAGTAAACCTAACCCTAACCCCGACCCTAGTCTGTGTATGCTTGCTGACCACAACGGCTACCCCCTCCTCTTGCTTTTTGCGCTGCATGGTATTTTGTTTGTGTTTGCCCCGGTCTCGCATGTCTATTACAGCTATGCATACCTGAATGGTGCTGAGGAGGTAATCGAGGAATCTAAGATCACGGCCGAAGACGAGTACCGGCAACAGGCTGTCTCGTTCTTCGACAACAAGTTTGGCTCCATCGTGCCCCTCAAAGCGGCATACTTCGTTCAGTGAGTAAAACATTCTAAAAGGAAAGCATATTTTCATGCCATAATTCAATCTTTGAGTTCATGTAACATCGCAAATATAGCAGATAGTTGCCGCAATGCCATGCGGTAGTGACGTCCATGGTGAAACGACGTGTGATTCGATGGAGGACCAGACGCGTGCTCATCTCGTTCTTCGATAACAGGTTCGGCGCCATCGTGGCCCTCAAACCGGCATATTTCGTTCAGTGAGTTCAATACAATATCATACAGAGGGGGGGTGGTGAAACATACCAGGTATGCAAATATACTACTGTAATTCAAGACACTAATACTTAAAAATTTTCATGTTCAAGGGAGACGGTATCCAAACAGGGGTGATACTGTTTTCTCGAAAGTCAGAACCTACACTTTTCTCCCCTACAATAGCATCGACCAGTCATCGACCAGTCGAGGGCGCGTACTGTGTACGGTTTGGATGATTTATTGAATGGCCTGCTTAGGAGTGACAGACTATGCAGCTCGTGCCGCACACTGTCAGATGGCAAACATGATGATAATGACCTGTAAGATTAATATAATCCGCATGATTAATGTGATTTGTATGCTCTGAGTGATCTGTACGAGTTGTATGATTTGTACGATTTGAATGATATGCATGATTAGTGTGATTTGTATGATTTGAGTGATCTGTACGAGTTGTATGATTTGTACGATTTGAATGATCTGCATGAGTTGTATGATTTGTACGATGTGCATGATCTGCATGAATGAGTTGTATGATCATAACTATCTATAAGCCCTAAAGTTGCAAAAACCTGAGGCTGAATCTTTGGATAGCTTTACCTCAGATTCGGTGTGATATAGCGCACCTGGCTGTACATCGATCTAGGGAATCGCGAGAAACATGATCTAGCGCACCTGGCTGTACATCGATCTAGGGAATCGCGAGAAATGGATCAACGGCAAACGCCTGGCTTGATCGTGGTCGTATGCCACGGAGCTTTTGCAGACGAAGGAACGTCAATTGCGGTGACGATCGTTCCTACCCAGTTTCATCAAAGCGGACTAAAATATCGAAGGTCGTCATCGTCAAGGAGTTACAACGATCAAAGTCGTTTTTCGATTATGACGTCTTCATCATCCGCATGTGCAACCAAACCTTTACGTCTTGCAATACTTGTGTGCGCGTGCCACGTGGTTAGGTCTTTGCTCTTCTCGCCGTTTTTCATATCTGCCACGCATCTTTCGACAGCCCAGATGACGAGAGACTAGTGTTTGATGATTTGTATTATTTGTATGACCTGTATCATCTGTTATTTGTGTGCGTTCTATGCTTTTTATGCTTTGTACGATTTGTATGATTATATGCTTTCTATGACGTGTATGATTTGTGTGCTTTGTAGGCGCATACCACGTGATTGGGCGTTCGCTCTTCTCGCCGGTTTAGTTAGTCTGCCTTGCACCTTGTGACAGCCCGGATGGCGAGAGACTATTGCTTGATGATTTGCATGTTTTGTAGGACCTGATGATTTGTACGATTTGTCTATTTTTCATAATTTTTATGCTTTGTGTGCCTTGTATGATACGACGTGTATGACTTGTATGACTTGCATGATTCGTGTGAACTGTCTACACATTCCACTTGGCTGGACCTTCGCTCTTTTCAGTTTATTTTTTCTGCCGTTCATCTGGTGACAGCTTGGGTGAGGAGAGACTAATGTTCGGCGCTCACCACTCGCTATCCGTTTGATGTATGTGGTCGCCTCGCCCTTTTGAGACGCATGGTCTGTAGGCTTTGACCTCGGCTGTACCAAACGATCACACTTCACTGCCGACCCGTGGTACGGCAGAGGTTTGCAGCCCAACACAATCCCATTGACGGAGCTGCTTAACTGAGGATCCATGCAATAAAAAGAAAGGATCTGATGCACAGTGTACTATACTGTATTATTGGTTCGGTACCTAGCCCATAGGATTGTGCATCGGGCTTGTAGGTACACCCTCATATTGTATACCCGCTACCGCGGCATGCGTCTCTCACTTGCACCAACAACGTTTTTTGCTGTTTCTTGTTTAACATTGAGCTGGAGCGAATGAGCTGGAGCGAAACAAACAGCGGACGACAGCACATCGTCCTCAATTTGTTGTTCTGGATCTCGTTTTCCCTCTTGTAACGGCAGGCACGACGACACAATTTCCAGCATGGAGTTTTACCGTCTTACGGTCGCTGTCCAGCTTGCCGTGTACAACGGTGTTGTGCTTTCGTGGAGAGAAAAGGTGACTCCTACACGATATTCTCCCTTAACTTTCGTGCCACCAGTATTTTTGTTTTGGAATAGACTTTGGACTCTGAAATCCATACGTATATACTGCATGTGCAGCCACTACGCACGAGCACTACACTGGGTAGGTTAATTTAAGGATGCACCATTTTTTTCTGAGGGTTATTACTTGAGGAGCTCTACACCTCACAGAAAAACCGTTCTGGAGAAAGTTACAAATGCTCCCCGATGAACAATCACATGGCCTAGGTATACAGCCAAACCTATTTCCAAAAAACAAAAATAATGAGATTCCGACGGTTTTGGATTAAGAAGCCCTGTCATTCAGAAAACGTTTCAGACAAACAGTGCTACCTCTATCGTACTATTAGTAGCATGTGTTTTTTTGTGACGCGCGCGACGATAGAGGCAGCACTTTTGGCTTTTTTGTTTTTGAATGACAGGGCTCCTTAACCCCAAATGGTCGGAATGTCGTTCTTGTTTTTCAATCTGAATTTTTTGTGTACGTAGGCCATGGGTTTGTTTGTTCATCGGGTTGCACTTTCATTCTTCTCAAAATCATTCTTTGGGCGAGGTTCAGAGCTCCTCAAGTGAGGAGCCTCAGAAAAAAAATGGTGCACCTCTATCGTAGCATGTGTCTGAAATGGTTTCTGAATGACGGGGCTCCTTAACTCAAAATCGTCCTCGGAATTTCATCCTCTTTCTGCAATATGTTTCGTTGTATACCTAGGGCATGGGATTGCTCATCGGGGAGCATATTTAGTTTTCCCCAAATCAGTTTTTGGGTGAGGTAAAGAGATCCTCAAGTAATAACCCTCAGAAACAAGAATGGTGCACCTCTATCCCGGAACATGCGCCAATACCCCCTTTGTACTTTATAATATTATTTGTTGTATGCCTAGGCCATGGGATTGTTCATCTTGACACACTTTCGTTTTTTTCTCAATATCAATTTTTTCGTGAGATATTGTCCCTCAAGTGAGAAATCTCCGAAAAAAATGAAGCGCATCTCCACCGGAGCATGCGTCACAAGTGCCATATGCGGCCAGATTGCGACGTTGTAAGTTCTCGTCACCGCAGTGTACGGAGAGGTGTCGGACGCGGAGATGTATCACCCTACATGCGCACGATGCTATGGCATCAAGCCTTTGTGTTACTTCATGGGTCAGATGGACGGATAAAAATATTATTTTCCGAAATAGAGACCTCAGTCGGCCCTGGGGAATACCAGGCACACAAAATAGGCGGGGATATCTTGCATCGTCCGATAAGCTGCGGGATTGTTTTGCATCCGGTAAGTTAAGATAATAATTCGGATCGGATGATTCGCGAGAATACTTAACACATTCGACAGATCATATCCTTATTCATGATCTGTGTCTTTTAAGACAGACAGATCCCCGGTCTATATGATCTGCATGACCTACATACAGATTATGTTGCCGGGTGAGAGCCGGATGGTCGGAATAACCTTGCACCTTTTTCCTGGGTTGGATCTGTACTACACAGATCCCGAACAACATATTATAACGACAGGTGTTGGATCTAGATGATCTAAGATCATGACATGTCCCATGTGTGGAATATTTAGAGGGTTTGGCCCTCACGTCTGGCCGTCAAGCGCAGACTTCTAAATGAGGTATTCGTTGTGAGGGTGTTTGCGTTCAAATCCATTGCGTGTCCCGTACGACTGTACGCTGCACTTGGGGTAGCAGGTATAACAACATTTGATTGCCGTAGTGGCGGCACGCCCATCTCGCTCGAGCAGTGCATGGCAAGTGGTAGCGCAGGCTTAAAATAGGGTCGCGTGCGGGTCATATTGGCCGACGAGCAAATACAAGAGGGAGAAAGAAGAGTGAGCATAGTGTGTGCTGAACTTTGGTGCTTCGACGTCTTGGAGACACGATTTACAGGCTGACGTTGCCATTTTCTTTCCACATTGATCATTGATACTCGACGTTGACCAGCATGCCTATAATGCGTCTTCCCTCCTCATACCTGTTGTTTTGACCGTGCCTCATGTCCCCCCCCCCCTCCCTGTTCCCGAGGCAGGTTCGTCACGACCTGCCTCGTCCTCCTACCGTTGTCAAGTGAGTCCCACACCACACCTATCTTCATGATCGCGCCCCAATGAATGAGGCGGCAGTGGTGTGGTCTGACGTCTGACGTTGTCGTTGTCAATCGAGGAAGCGGTAGTCTGCTGGTCACCGAATATTGTGGAGGCGGTCATGATGTAGTGCACACTTTGTATATATAGTCCACGACGCGTGCAACGATAGAGGTAGAACTTTCTGGCTGAAACGTAATCTGAATGACGGGGCTCCTCAACCCAAAATCGTCGGAATTTCATTTCTTGTTTTGCGGTATTTCCCGTTCTATACCTAGGTCATGGGGATTTGTCTTTCGGGTGGCACTTTACTTTTTCTCCAAATCAGTTTTTTTTTTTGTGAGGCATGAGAGCTCCTCAGGTCAGGAGCCTCAGCAACAAAATCGTGCACATCTATACCGTAGATTGCGTCCGGCAAACAAAACGAAGCTGACGTGCCTTTTTTATTTCCCTATGTTTTTTCCCTTCTTAAGCGTGGGACGATAAGCGTAGCGATGCATGCTACTCGCGCGATAGGGGTCGTAGCGCGTTTCTTTCCTGAGGCTCTCCACTCGAGGAGCTCTCCACCTCTCACCCAAACACATGCTTTGAGAAAAACACTAAAGTGTAACCCGATGAACAATCCCGTGGCCGAGCTATGTACCAGGTAACGCATCATTAAGTTCAACGCTAATTGTGCTCCAACGTTAATGGGCAGCTCCTTAGTTGAGGTACCCTGTCCAATCAGATTTTTTTTTGGCCCAAAAAGTGATCCCTCTATCGTAGCACTTGTGTAGCACTTTGTTCGCAAAAATACCATCTGATATGGCGGGGCGCTTTAACCCAAGACGCGTTCTACGATAGAGGTACCCTGGTAGCACTTTTCGCTTTTGTTGTTTCTGAATGACGGGGCTTCTTAACCCAAAATCGTCGGAATGTCATTCTTGTTTTGCAATATAACTTGTTTTGTATATCTAGGCCATACATTTGTTCATCGGGTTGCGCTTTTAGTTTTACACAAAATCAGTTTGTGGGTGAAGTACAGAGCTGCTCAAGTGAAGAGACTCAGAAAAACGATGATATCATTCACCTCCATCGTAGCATGTGTGTTTTTTGTGACAAGCGCTACGATAGAGGTAGCACTTTTCGGCTTTTTTGTTACTGAATGGCGGGGTTTCTTAACCCAAAATCGTCGGGATGTCATTCTTGTTTTGTAACACTCTTTTTTTGTATACCTAGGCCATAAATTTGTTCATCGGGTTGCACTTTCATTCTTCTCCAAATCATTGTTTTGGGTGAGGTTTAGAGCTCCTGAAGTGAGGATAAGAAGAAACAAACTGGTGCATCTCTATCGTAGCATGTGTGTTTTTTGTGACAAGTGCTACCATAGAGGAGTACCACTTTTTGGTTGAGTAATGTTTCTGAATGACGGGGCT
>JAYJMJ010286124.1:0-11174 GCA_036873875.1 Laminaria ephemera
GAGGAAAGGTGGAGAGAAATCTTCTGTGTTTACCTTCCTCCTGTGTGACCCCGGCTGGTGCGTCAAACATCTGTCTCACCAGAATAAATGGGATGAAAAACACAAACACACACAATGTGATTGGTTCATGCCCAAGACCATGGCAGAACAGGTCAAGTGGTCGGTAGCGTACGACTCCGCAAAAACGGAGGAGGGAGAGGAACCCATGCATTACCTTGGTCGGATTGACAAGATTGTGGGAGTGCTCGCTTCCCTTGGTGTACTGAAATCGGTAGAAGATGTAAAGCGAAAGATCATTACGACACTCACATCAGACTACGAAATGGAAGAACGAACTATTTTGTACCGTGAGGGTGTCACTCGAGCCGAGATAGAGTATCATCCGGCAAAGGCACTTGCGCCTCCCCGCGTCAAATGTCAATAACGTGGGCCAGGCTCTATTTTCGAACGGAGCTGCTGGAGGTGGTAGCCCAGGTAGGGGAAAGCGTACAAGAAATCGTACATCAAATAACAGTAGCGACAGTAGTAGTACGTCCCCCGCCTCTACACAGCCCTCATCTCCCTCAGCTTACAACAAAGTTAAGGGAGAATGTACCCGTTGCCTGGAGCCCGGGCACCGTTGGCGTGAGTGCAAAGCCTACATCCGGCCACCGTCAGAGAGTACGCCTAGCACAGACTCTAGTGGGGACAGTAGTGACGGTGAAAATGTATGCTGTCTTGCGAGTGTACTGCTGGGAACAAGTGGCGCTGAGTGTAAGGAGGATCTTGTTGAGAACACAGCAGAAAAGTGGGTTGCGGATAGCGGTGCAACGTATCACATGACTCGATCGGCTGACATGATGCACGATTTCCGACCAACGACCGATAAGGTTGGGCTAGGCGACAGCCGCATCATCGATATTGTGGGGTACGGTGCGCTCACTGTTGTGTTCCCAGAGAACCTTACTGTTAAGCTATTAGGTGTAGCTTACGTGCCGGATTTGTGGTGCAATCTGTTCTCGCTGATGGCCGCGCACAGGCGTGGTGTAGGGTTTAGGACCGAGGAGAATGGCATTTGTATTTCTCTATTCGATGGTACGCTCAGATTCAAAGGTGATGGATCTAGTTGTTCTGGCTTCGGCTACAGAATTGAGCCTAACGACGAGACTGGTGTAACGCCCCCCAAACTGATCCCCAACCCCCCTGTAAACGACGTGCACGATTGCCCCCAGTCGTTCCGCATGCTAGCCCCCGATACTAGTGCTTCGAGCGAGAATGCAGCAGATACTGAAAAAGCGTTTTCAGCGGGTGTGATTGCGATTTACTCACCCTCGAAGGTTGAGGTTTTGAGGTCTGACAACGGGGAGGCGAGTTGCCGCGGGGGGCTTGGGGAGTTCTGCGAGCTGGTGTGCCCGATGGAGGAAGGTGCTGCCGGAAGTGCTACGGATGTCGACCACCCGCGTGACTCTTCGTAGATGACCACGCACCGAAAGAGGACTGTGTTGCCGGGAGTGCTACGGACGTCGACTACCCGCGTGACTCTTTGCAGATGATCGCGCAGGCGAACCGGGTCGACGGTCGTGGAAACGAGAGACGAAACCTGGATGGCGCCGCCTAGTGCTAGGGCGACGCTGACGCATCCGGAGTTACCTGATCCGGGAGGGACGCTACGACTTGGTGATGCGTCTGAACCGGGAGGGACGCGAGAGCTTGGAGACGCATCCGAGCCGGGAGAGGCGGGCTGCTTTGTGTCCGCCGCAACGACTACACAGGCGGGTTTGGAGAAGAGAATTCCCCACCATCACCGTACGGTGTCCAGTGGTCTTGAACAAGGACCGCGCGATGGTGGCGAGATTCGGGAGGGAATCAAGGGGGTGGAAACCAGGGCACTCAACCAGGAAGCGGCAGAAAGCCTGATCAGTCTGATCGAGCCAGTTCGAGGAAACCGTATATTCCATGCGCTACTGACGGTTGTCTGGTAAGGTAGTCCGTCTACAGTAGACAAGAGTCTTTCCGGGCTGAAGCACTGTGGTCGCTTGCACTGTAAGCTACAGTTGTCAACCTTGGTAGAGTGTGGTTTTGAGCAGTGCTCGGTAGGCTCGTGCTTGTTTCGGCTGTTGGTGAATGATGAGGTTGAAGCGATGTTAGTGGTTCACGTGGATGACACTAAGATCGCAGCTACCCAAGAGACCACAGATCCGATATTAGAGTGGCGTGTCTAAAAAAGAGATCCTCTACGAAACGTCTCGGGGAAGGTTGCGTGATACACGGGTAGCGAGTACATGGGGAATCGTGAGAAGGGAACTCAATTGATTTTGCGCACTCAGTTTGTTCAAAGTGATGTTGAACGTTCGATATTACGAGAACCAACCCCATTCCCGCTTCATCGTCGTTGATGCGAGAACCAACCCCATTCCCGCTTCACCGTCGTTGGATCTCGGGCCCATGAGCGATCAGGAACCTGTGGTGAACGCGAATTTCCGGGAAATTGTGGAAAGTAAAATTAATGTGGATTTCGAATCAGACGAGGCCGGACGATAGGCGTTTTGCTGATGGTGTAGCTATCTGTTGCGGAAGTACACTCGTGTCTTGATTTTATAGGACGCACAAATGCGTTACTCTATACGCGAAAGAGGTTTTGAACATGTCGACATAAGGTATCACCTCCTACGCGAATTGGTAGAGAAGGGGGATTCATCGGTTTAGCATCTCCAGACATGTATGGAGGATCAACATGAGGGCATTCTCACGAAGGCTGTTGGTAGAGCGAGGTTTGAGAATCACCAGGATTTTCTTTTTTGGGATACTATAATTTCCCGACGACGTCGTTGTTAGTGATTGTTGTTTGTGGTTTGTTGTTCTCTTTATTTGTTTGAGGCTTGTTAGTTGATCCCACGCCAGGGAGGGTGTTCGATATAGCTTGTCTCACCGAACAGTCTAACATTAAGTTACGGTTACAAACGGAGTGTCACGGAGCTACAGGTACAGATTGTCTCGTGATATCGTATACGAGTAGACTCACACGGAGTATGTACGAGTAGGCGCCACGAGGAGGTTTAAGGTATTCGACTTGGAGCAGCTGTTACTGAGCTGTGGTGAGTTGACCCACACGCTCACTCCCCCCCACGGCAATACCCACAGAAACAGCCGCGGGTGTATCCGCGGCAATAACCACGGTTAGCTCCACGACAATACCCACGAAAATAGTCGCGGGTGTATCCGCGGGTGTCCACGGGTGTAACCGCCCCACGGCAATACCCACGGAATCAGCCGCGCGTGTATCCGCGGGTATATCCGCGGTTAAACAGCCGCGGGTATGTCCGCGGAAATTGCCGTGGGTACACCCGCGGATACAGCCGCGGCTGTTTCCGTGGGTGTTGCCGAGGAGCTAACCGCGGTTACTGCCGCGGATACACCCACGGCAGCATCCGCGGACATACCTGCGGCAACAACCACGGTTGCTCCCGCGGAAATATCCGAGGAAACAGCAGCGGGTTGCCACGGAATGCCGCGACATGCCGTGGATAGCCGTGGGCGTCGCCGCGAGTAGCCGTGGCATGCCGCGGCTTGCCGCAAAAAAGTCAAATAAAGTACGTCCCCCACAGTGTTGCCTCCGCGTGATAGCTTCAACCTACCACTTCCAACAAAGACAACAACACCAACCAAGTGACACCAAGAAAGATCGCGCAACTAAGAGTGGCTGAGCACACGGCGATGCCACGTTACTTGAATAGTGACTCAATGCTATTTAGATGCTATTAGATGCTATCAGCCGGTTTGGGACTTCAAGGGAGGAAAGAAATGTCAAACCGTGATGATTACAATGTCAGCCATATGAGGCAACCCGTGCTGCTCGGGTAGGGTGTGGTAGATGGAGTGTCCGAGGTTCAACGCAAGGAGCTGCACGACTCGCGCGCTGCATGATACTACTTGTACGCCGCGCTCACACCGTAGGGGACAACACTTAACTTGTCATGTGTGTTGTCGCTATATCTAGATCTCTCTAGATACATCTACTGTAGATCTATCTAGATCTATCTATTACAGATCTATCTAGATCTATCTAGATCTATCTAGATCCTAAGACCCGAGCTACGGTTGGGGGGATGTTATAACATCATTTTCACTACCGGATTAGGGGACCAGCGCGAACGGCCCTGGATCCCACTCGACCAAGGCTTTTTCTTTTTTAGTTTTATGTTTTCTTTCCTGCTTCTGGACGAGCCGTGGTCACAGGTGTCGCCCCTTCTCCCCCCCGGCACGTGACTTCATTATTTATCGCGCAGAGGGTTCAGCATTCCCAATGCTCGTCGATGTTCATTGATTTTTGCTATCTCACGCTCTCGCGCTTTCCGCGAGTCAACTAAGTCACCTTGCGGGCTTTGTTTTTCAGCGGCTCAGAGCCACTCGCGAGAGTGCCTACCCTATTTCTCTGTGTCGGTTTCACGGTATGCACGGTCGTTGAATGTTTTGTTACGGTGGTCCACCAAATTATTTTATTAAGTCCGGTGTTGAGTGGCGTACAGAACCTATACTCGGTAGTGAAAATGATAGAGCAACATCCCCCCTACCGTAGTCTAAGTGACTCTACAGTCTACAGTACAGTCTACAGCTGACAGTACAACTCGAGCGTAGCAAACAATTGCATGGCAGTGCATATAGTGAACCACAACAGCCACAAAAAGTGTGCGACGTGCAAATAAATAGGGTAGACAGTCGAGCGAGCGGCCCCGGGCCGCTGAAATGTTCGGTGCAGGCCTCACCTACCGCAGCCGCGGTCCGAAAGGGGTTATTAATAGTGCTAGTGGAAGTTGCGGTATGGCATTGTCAAGACCGAGGGGGGGGGGTGTCGCTCGAAGCATGAGATGACGATTTGTCTCAGAAGCCCCACGATGCCCTCGCCCGTGAAGCTGGTGCAGAACAACAAGGGGCACGTCTTCCCATTGCACCACTCTTTTACTCCCTGAAAAAAAGTCGTGCGTGCGAATACATTCAGATAAAGAATGAGAGACAGACAGACAGACCGACAGACAGACAGACAGACAGACAGACAGACAGACAGACAGACAGACAGACAGACAGACAGACAGACAGACAGACAGGCAGGCAGGCAGGCAAAGAAAGAGAGAGAGAGAGAGAGAGGGAGAGAAGACAGTTATTCATATGGGCAGAAAGTAGGGGTTCAGAGGTGCCAATGTACTGTATTGCCATCTTGCGCAGCAATGCAGGATCACTGATCGCACTGGACCGACGGATTAAACCGCGAGACTGCTTTAATAGGCGTTCCGCAAAATATCGCCTTGCCTCATGCATCCGTCTTGCCTTGGAAGCGCGGTAGAGGTGACAAAACAACGTTCATCGTCTCCGACCGGACTGTAAACATTGACACTCCCGAGTGTGCGTCCTGGGGACCGACGCTGCTGGCTAGGGATAGCAGCATAAGCGTAAACACGATCACAACGTAGTCATACCACGCGTTTCATTGTACGCAATAGTTCATACCAAATCAATAGCCGCTAGGATGTACAGTATATAGTCCTCGACCGAGCACAGTGTAGGGCTTATCCCACACAATGATGCACCGGAGTTTGACTCGAGCGTAGGAATCCCATTTTGGTTTTCCTTGGTATTTTGCTCACTCTAGGGATGTTTGTAGGAGATCGACGTTGAAGTTCATGCTCAACATTGTCGGATAGCAAACAAGATAGTAGTAATAATCTCAACGCTGAGGTGTCTTGTAATTTTTTATACATAATACCGGTACTACAGTAGGCAATGAACAGGTATGACAGTTTCCATTGAGAATCGAGCTATGCACCTTGAGGAAGCTGCATTTTGAAACAGGAGACACGTCGATTTTGGTGCCCACCATGACGAACGTGGGGGGGCGCCTCCGACGTTTTCTTGGGGTGTCGTCCTCGCTAGCCCACGCTGCGCGTTGAATATTGCGATGGACAGGACGACAGTTAGCGTTTCGTCTTTGCGATATGTTGGTGAAAGCCCACGTTCGGCGATTCTCTTCATGATGTGACTAGTACGGATATAAGGTTACCGTTGACTAACATCGGGCGTGATCTGAAATCACAAGCACACCACTTATCAACAACCTACTGTACGCGACAGCGCATAACAAATCGGGAGTGAAGAATTGAAGAGTCCACTTTTGCATGGAACATGACGCGTGCTGCGATAGAGGTAGCACTTTTTTGGTTGAGTAATGTTTCTGAATGACAATGACGGGGCTCCTTAACACCCAAATCGTCGGAATATCGTTCTTGCTTTGCAATCTGAACATTTTTTTATGCCTAAGCCATTGGGTTTGATCAACGGGTTGCACTTTCTGTTTACTCAAAATATGGTTTTGGGTGAGGTGTAGAGCTCCTCAAGTGAGGAGCCTCAGAAACAAGTTGGTGCACCGATACCGTAGCAAGCGTCACATAAGAACCTGCATACTAACACTAGATTTCGAGCCTTACCCCCAACATATGAGTTATTAACCCTTTCAGAGCTGAAAAAACATGTCCACTCTAAGTCCAAGTAACTTCCCCCCAAACACGTGCGCGCAGATCTGAAACGGTGTAGTGGAATCGGCTGCTGTGTAGATCAAAGGTGGTGATGATAGCGATGCCACAGGGACTTTGAACGAATCCGAAACAAACGGAGTGCGGCTAGCTTACGGCAGTAGCTGTAGCTCTTAGCCCTCACCTTCCATAATCGACGAGTGCCATCGCTTGGCAGTCCTGAATGAGTTCCAGTCGTCCAGGTCTATCAACAGCAGGGAGCAACTTGTTGCGGCCAATATTTCCGGTCCTATCACCGTTTTTGCCGACGCCGGTATGTCCCATATCTGCTTCGGTCCACGGAAGAAAGGGGCAGGGCGGCGCACGTCCTCGATTAAAACAGCGGTTACTCTCGCTGGTCATGATATTGCTATCACCGTGCGCAGAAAGAGTACAGGCCGAACGTCTGTGTGAAGTCGCCCTGTTGGCCCTGGTATGTACTACAGAAGCCACTGTGGCACCAAGGGGAGTCACCGACCTATATCCTTCCTGAAGCCATACACACTCCGCAGCACGCGCGATCGAGGTATCAAACACAACTTACAAAGATGAGCTTCGACAAAATCCGCGATCTAACAGCTGGAGTGGACCGAGGCAGGAGCACCCCCTTTCAATATGATACGAAGAATAACGCCTCCATAACATGGCACCACAAGTGGAACAACAACTCCCCTGTGAGATGATAGCCTAGTATTAAATAGTAACATTTTCTGCTTGTCGTAACGTGGCGCAGTCGTGTCTCGCCGTCTTGCAGCCTAAACAGTCGGCCGTGCAGTCGACCGTTCGTCTTACGCCTCATATTTAATGTGGCACAACAAGAGTGACAAGAGTATTAGTGCGGGGAGATACACTTGGTATTAACACTCTGCTGTTCATCGTTTTAAACGTTACGTGGTGCAGGCGCGTCTCGCCATCACGCAACTTACTAAGTCGGTCGGACAGTCGCCGAGTCGTCTACCACGCGCTGCTGTCTTAGATCCGTATAATGGTAATATCAATCCAAACAAATGTCGCTCTCTGCGGCTGCGTGTGAATATCGAGCAAACAGAACGACGTTTCTTGAGTGAGGATCCGACGGGCGGCCGGTTGCACGGACAGCTGCCTCGATGGTTACGTTGCAGTTGCAGTTGCAGTTGCAGTTGCAGTTGCTTTTTCATTTGCAGTTGCAGTTACAGTTAGTTGCAGTTACATTTGCATTTTCATTTGCAGTTTCATTTTCAGTTACAGTTGCAGTTGCAGTTGCAGTCGCAGTCGCAGTTGCAGTTGCAGTTGCAGTTTTAGTTGCAGTTGCAGTTTCAATTACAGCTATAAAATTGAAACTGCATTTTCATTTACAGTTAAGATTACAGTTGCGCTTGCAGCTGCAGTTGTAGGTTCATTTGAAGAATGAAGTGCAGTTACACCTGCAGTTGCGGTGGCAGTTACTGTTGGTTGCAGTTGCACAATTCTGTAACTGCCGTTCTGCGGAACGCTTGTTTCCCTCACGTGTACAACACACGAATGGCACTCTTCTCTCCTCCCTCGCTCCGACCGAAATGCTAAGCCGCGGAATTAATGCTCACCTCTAACACGGCCGGCGGATACCCGTCTCGACTGTAGCTCCGTGCAGCAATAGACACTGTTGGTAGAAAAAGCGCCACGGTTTACGCACAAACACGCGGTTGCATTCACAGTCGGGGACGTGCAGCGAGCAAACGTTTGGACGACCAACCACATCCACGAGCCCTCTACGGGGCACGCAGAGAAGCGGTTATGGGGTGACTTAGACGTCACTGCTAGAACTTTCGTGTTTTCAGGCGCTGAACCCGGCCTCAGGCAGGTCAACGCCAGCTCGGTTACATCGCTGCGGCGTCAACAGCTTCTGCTGCCGGGAATTTCGCACCAGCAACGTTCAGCACGCAGGTGGCCTCCTCTTATGCTGAAGTATGAAAATGTTGTGCTCGGATCACGAGGGTGGTCTGCCGCTCGACCAGCCTACGGTGCTAAAGATGTATCAAAGTCACAGCGTTTCTTTCTCGACAGCTTGGAAGAGCAAGGCGGTATGCAGTTTGGTACGGCATTCTCCTGCCTAGTCGAGCTCCTTCTGCTGTAGCGATGTTTCATCATCACAACGTAATACGTTTGGCTATCGTGGTGCAAACTTCATAGTCTGAAGGAATATTGTTGCGTCGTGCTGTGGCTGCGGCAGCCGTTGGGCGAGGCACCAAGTTACCTGCGGTGCCCGCCGTGTACTCTGGGTCGAACCCCTTGCCGCAAAGGGCGCGTGAAAGGGCCGTCTTCCCGACTCCGTGGTCCCCGAGAGCGATGACCTTGAACAACGCGGAAGGTGGTCTCCCGGCTACTGTCCAAACCGCCCCTAATCGCCGCACATATTATCGACAAACAGATAAGCAAAGCAAGTTTTTTCGGGAATATTACAAGCACACCAGCTGTGAGTTGAACCGATGTGACCAAAAGGCTACGGCTGGGCGGTTACGTTTAAAGCTTCCAATGCTTCAGTTTTCAGTGGCTGGGAGCCGCTCGCACGAGTGGCTAACCTGTTTGTTTGCGGTCTTCGACTAAACCTTTGTGCAATTCGGCTTTGCGATATGCACCGCCGTCATGGAGTGAGGAACAGAGCGACTCGCGCGAATGTCCAAACCTCGGTGGCGAAAATGGGGGAATCCCCTCTACCGCAGCCTTGGCCATGTGTTTTTGTTTGTTATCTTCCTTGCAAGCTGTGTGATACGTCGGTCGCGCGTGCTCTACATTTCTCGTGAAAGATGTAGGTCAGTCACTCCCCTAGGTCAAAATTCATGCAAGAGTGGTATACCAGGAACAGAACTAGCCATATCCCACTACTTGGGCCACCATGCCTCCGTACGGGCGGACAATAGAGATATAAGCGGCGATGATAACGGCGGTAGTATCTACAACATCGTGAATGAGAACCTAGGGCGGTGATACGAACGGTACTCTTTGACTTTGTCTGGAGCCGCTAGACGTGAATGCCAAGAAATATTACGCAGCCAGAAATATTCTGTCTTCTCGCACTCGAAGTACAGTACAGTATATGAATTGGCATAACCGTTACGTGGGCAATTCGGTGCTCGAGGGGTTGTTTTCAGGATAGAGAAAACCGCAGGACGCTGTGTAGGACGACGAACGTTTGTTTGTGGTACTCACGTGTCTGCCAAGGGTATCGTAGTTCGTCCGCCCACTGCCTTTCCCCCAGGAACGACACGTGCTTGGAAAGCATGCAGGGGAAGCAGATCGCGGCCTTGATACGCCCGCAGACACCGCTCTGAAAGAACACAAGCCAAGTAGGGGGAGAGTGGAGGTTTGAGGTTTCATTTGGGTAATTGGTTGGACAAATATGTGTCGGTGGCGGGGGGGGGGTTGGTTCAGGTATTCTAGTTGGTTGGACACGTGGTACCGGGAAAGTTGGTGATGAAGCATGATAGTTGTGTGTAGGGAGAGAGTTGGGTACCAGGCATTGGGTGTTCGGCGATGTCCCTCGATCATTCCGCGGGGCCAACAAGACAACTGATTTGTATAGAAACGGTCCATGATCGTTTTTATAAAAAAATGAGAAAAAGTCGGTTGCGAGTTCGTTGGCGATACGCCACGGGCTCCGCATCAAGCCGGTATCACTTACGCCGTACGTACATGTGCGCCAGGTAATCTACTACGGGAAAAGACGGAGCACAGATGGCATATCTGCACATGTAATACGACAGACCTATATCGACAAAACCAAGGGGAGCATGTTTGGTGCACGACTTTACTCAGAGGTTGACACATGGGTGCACGCACGACGACTTCATGGCGGCCCGTGCTGGAGCCCCATGTTGCTGTATGTATCTCATGATGGAATCGGCCTTACGAATACAGAGGTGCAAACAAATACCCTGGTACTTGGTTTGAGGTAATAGCTGTACCGCAGAATATCGCACCTACCTGAGTAAGAGTCGACTCCACGGGATACAGCTCTGTCAACAGCTTGTGCTGGTTCCAAGCCCGGCAGGGCAGCGCAATCGGACATAGGGCCATCCGCAGGCAAACTTTCCAGCCCTCTCGGCCAAGGAACACGCGCCCTCCTGGTGGAGCCACCTCCTGGGTCTCCCCCGTGTCGCCCCTCGGCTTGCGACAGCATAGTGGGCATGCCCCGCTGGAGGGCTCCTCTCTATTGCATACGGTCTCAAACTTTCCAGCGTTGATGCAGCAGCAGCAGACTTTTAAACTGCAGTGCACTCTCGGTAACCCCATTGGGAATTCGTCGAAGTCGCCGACATACTGGTCAGGCGGCAATCGAGGCTGCGCGTAGACTCCTTTCGCTCGAGGTTGGTCGCCTAAAGGCTGTGTACGGCGTATCCTGTTGGCTGAAGGGTGGGGGGGGGGGGGTCTGTTGAGTAGGAAGGTCCCAAGATGTGGTCAACAAGTTATATGCAACTTTTGGCAATTTGTTTGTATCATTCAGGAGCTTCGTATGCTGTGTGGAGTTATTATGTGCGGTCTTGCTAGCGTGGAATCAGCGTACGGGAGCCTGTCGTGTTACCACGGATTACTGCTTTGAAAGAACAACAACAACAACAACAACAGCAACAACAACAACAACAACAACAACAACAACAACAACAACAACAACAACAACAA
>JAYJMJ010286167.1:0-11172 GCA_036873875.1 Laminaria ephemera
AACTACCAATTTGTTTAATTTTTAATTTGTTTATAAAAACACCTAAACATCTCTTCATACGTCACGTTTGATATCCAAAAGTGGCTCCGACAATTTTGAAGGGCGTAAAAAACCTCACCTGGGTGGGTCGAAATCTCCTGAGAGCTGACGTGTTCAGAGAAGCAGACTTTCGTAAGTTGCCGTCAACCACCCAAATTACAGCGTCACTCACGCTACCACGTGGGACCGTCCTTATATCATGTAATGCAGGTGCTTTCGGAGCCCAGTTTGGGTGCCTCTCTAACGCCAGCTGGGTGGTGCCTGCCGCTTTGTTGCTGTGTTTTTACTTGCTATAATTGTTTAGGTTCGTTTTTGGTACGGGGGCGATGCTGACGGTATGGGCACTACTGTCGTCAAGAACAGTAGTGAGCAGATGATAGACCATGCGGGAATGCTCCGACGCCTACAAGTGGTACATTCGGAACCCAACCTGGTTGCTGTCGTCTCTGACGTTGGTTGGGTGGTGTAATGTGCTTGTTGCCAGTGGCTGGGTGACTGTTTTGTGGTATGTAATAATATATCTCCCAGGTGGTCTATATCAGGGGTGTGATATACAGCACCCTGCGTGAAGTACACCGTCATATACGGCACAGCATGGGTATCCTTCCCATGTAGTCCTGTTGCGGAGAATACGGGCGCTGTGCTTTGTAGGGAATTGTTGAAATAAACTGCAGTAGTAACGCATCCAGTCGAGTGCTGTTGCGCGGCATGCCCCTATGCCGTATAGAGGAGAGTCGTAGACAGGAGTCCCTCAGTATAGATCACAGCAAACCACAAACACACACACGTGCAGGAGCCGATACATTTCTGTCATCGGTCTCACTGCTATGCATAACATACACGGGCCGCACCTTTATGTCTCAGACCCTTGCGTGAGTGAGTACCTTTCCGTCAAACACTCCAAGCCATACATGAGTGTCCTATCGTAATATCACGGGCACTGCCCTCGAGGGGGCACACACCAAGACCCAGGCGAGCCACATCAGTCAGGAACAATGATGCCGCGCCACATATTAAGAAACCCCATAATATGAAACCGTCAATATCCGGAGACCGGTATCATTCACCGAGTACCACAAACAAGGTGCTATGAGGTACCATGGGGTTTCACGGCACGTCATGGCACCCCATTATGACAACTCATACACCTGATGGCACTTCATGTGCCTTGCGCGGCACCTCATCATGGCGGCAGCTCATCACATCCCCCCCCCTTCATGACACTTCGCGAAACCGCACGGCACTATCTTCCATACATAGCACTCACTCCATGAAACGTCCGTGAAAACTTATGACACGTAATGAGCGCTGACGGCGTCGATTTTCGATCCCCACTCCAAGTCGCACGTTATCGCCCAGCAACCTTAAAAAGGGGTCATTCTTGTCGAAACCGTTTTTGTCCCAAAGTGGGATTTTCAAAATTTTGAAATATTTTGGGAATTTTTGTATCGAAATACGGAAGCGTTCTGTCGGGAGTTTTAGAGAGTGCAAAGAAAATGGAAAAAGCTTAAATTCCAAATTTTCATTTATTCTGTCATACACTTGGAAATCAAGATATACCTTCTCAAGGAGGCTTCGCCGCGGCGGGGTGACGCACGTCTGCGGCTCCGCGCATGCCCGTAATGACAAGAGGATTACTTGTATGGTCCGTGTAAGACAATTTGGCCATTTTGTTTTTCGTGATAACTTCCGAAAAAAAGCGAACTGAAAGGTGAAACAAACATATTCATGACCGCGGGGTTGAGCTATGTCGTTTGCCGTGGAGTTTTTTTTTTTGGAAAAAGTGCAACATTTTGGCCAAACATTACCCCGAAATTGCCCCGAAATGCGAACATTTACCCAATTTCGGTGAACTGTTTTCTGATTTTCCGCACAACAAATCGATGCTTCCCTGTGGTGTGACTGTTTTGGACTGTTGACATAAAAAAATAGAACGCGTGTGTTTGTATCATATATATATGATACTGGTACATATAATACATACATATATCAAATGTCATATGAAACGCCCCCATGATTTTTTTTCACTCAGCACATGCATGTGCATCAAATATTAAATATTGTCAATTTAGCGTAACTCATCTGCATCACACACATCCAGAGGGTTCAAACAAAAACAACGATGACACAACAAGAAGTTCCCGCAGTCAATTCCACCAGCGAACCCAGCACGATCAGCACCATACCCGCTAATCACGACAACACCACCAAAGATACAAAGCTCCAAAATTGGCCAACGCAACGAACTGCTGTGTACATATTCTTATCATATAACGTACATGGTATACATATCATATGTAAGTATATTAATTATATGCCAGCAGCGGCAATACAATATTAGAGACATCTCACGAAAAAAAGTTTTTCTCAAAAATCTAAACAAAACTTCGTCGGGGGATTTTTGAGAAGAATCGTTTGCCGCCCTCTATTAAGAAATCGTACCGCTTTAAAGACCAGGTAAAACGGAACAAAAATAGCCGTTCAGATCCGGTTTTCCACCCATATTTTTGCGAGTTTTTACTCTATGAAAACTCTGAGAAAACCTTCGCCTGGCAAATTCCGAGAGCTGTCCAAATCCGGTGTCAGATTTATCTTGCCGAAAAGTACACCCGCCAGGAAAAACGGAACAGGTTTTAGAGGTTATTTGGAGATAAAAGAGTAATTAATTAAATAAAAAAAGCGAACCGTGGTTGTCTGCGCCTGGAGACAGGGCGTTTGACGGCGTTTTCGTAATTCCCAACAACCACACCCACCCCGAAAAAGGCGCACCTTTGTGCAGCGGGAAGTAATGGCCAAATTGTCTTACACGGACTATAGTACGTAGGCAAATCCAGGCCGTGAATGCGACAGAGTACTGCTAAGAGTTGCATAATAAACAAACCATATTTGAGCGAAGAGAAAGAAAACATTGAAAAGCAATAAAACAAAGATCGCCATCTAGCACAATGTGTACGGAAAAGCAAACGCACAACAGTTGCCCGCTCGGAAGCAACACAATGGAGGAAAGCCGACATGAATGCTTCGAAGACCATCATCAGCTATCATCTCATCTAGTTCCTTTGCCGTTTTCCCCTCTTGGGCCTACATGAAAGTGGTGCTCGTTCGTAGCAGCAACAGCAGTTCTCGTTCGTGCAGCAGCAGCGGTAGAAGCACTACAACAGTACTACTATACGAGTACTCGCATGATGTCATACGCCCGTTCGTACGTTGTATACTACCTACATGATGATACCAGTACAAACAATCAAGTACCAACAAAAAACAGTAAGCAGCACCATTAATAGCAGTAGCAGAAGTAGAGTATTCATAGTAGCGCTCCAACCTTCCAAGAGCAACGACAGAACGGCGCTCAAACAACAGTGCTGTTTGGGTGTGAAACAACCAAGATATAAACGCAGACCAACTACTGCAAAAATACGTTTTATGTGCGTGGGTTGTCGCAGTATTTTGCGTGTTGCCTTCGACGCAGCCTCCTTGTTGTTATCGTCGCTGCGCTCACCCCATTGGCCGTTGCGTACGATGGTGTTTTGAATTCCTGGGCGAAATTATAAAGGCGTGAAACAAACAACGTACGAAGGAGTTGGCGGATGGAAGAAAGTAAGACCACCATAGCCGAAACGCATTCGGCAATACCGCTCTACATATGTAAACAGGTCAAACCTACCACCCCCGAACATCACACGCTAGGGAGGGACACAATAAATAGATGGTACTGTGTACCAGGTACATACGTACGAAGGCGTGTTTCGCCGGGTGGCACCACTCAGAGCATATCACAAACACAGTCAGGCCACCGGCACGGATTTCATTCCAGTTACGTTCAGCCGAGCAGCACGAGCCTAGCTATGACGGTCTCGAGAATATAATTAGCCTGGTTTGCTACCAAACTCTCAACACGTCTCCCGCCCCTATCCCCCCTCCCCCCAGCGCAGGTGCGCGCCAAACCAGTACAGCTACGATGCAGGCACTCACCGACACAAGCCCGTTCGACTCCACATCGCCCGCCTCCTCACAAGTCTGTTTCTCCCCTAACCTCCTTCCACCGGTTTGCCCCGTACTTCAACCAACGATGTGCTGCGGGGACAGCGAGCAGTATCATGGATAAGGATGGCAGAGCGGTGCAAACACGGAAGCACAGGCTTGCGCCGAGAGTCACGTACAGGACGCCTCCAACCAACGCCCCGAGCCCAACCCCGAGCCCGTAGTGAAGCCCCGAGACGACCCCGACTACCGATGCTTGTTGGCCAGCTGTTTGCGGGGCGTACAGAACAGTCCGGAGGAGGAGGGGAAAGGAAGCGACGTATGCTACGTTAGGGGTCTACCTACATTTTTATGAATATCCTCACTGGAGGATCTCTATACCCTCACCCAAAGCTGACTTTGAAAAACAAATTATGAGCGCAATCAGATGAGCAATCCCATGGCTTAGGTGTTCAACAAATGGCATTGTGAACCACCAATGGTATTACAACGACACTGGGTGATTCTTCGATTGAGGAGCCCTGATAGTCAGGAATGTTTTGCCTTCACCACAAAGTGCTGCCCCTATCAAAAGACGAGTAAAGCAGCGGGAACTACAGTAGGGCGAGGATACACGGCTCAGGCGGTAGCAGCCTCAACTACGAGGCTGTTGCGAATCTCACTGAGCTACGAGTACCGTATTTGGCCTACAAAAACACCCCGGGGTGATATAAGTTAGAGTTTCGCCTTTTATCACCCGGGGGTGATCTCCTATAGGTAGGGTATGAGTACCATATTTGGCCTAAACAATCACCCCGAGGTGATAATGATTTTGTATTTGGCTTTTACATCTCCCGGGGTGGTCTCCTATGAGCAGGGTGGTATCTTAGAGAAGGGTGGTATCTGAGGCCAAACACGGTAACCGCTGCGCACTTCCCGCAAGAAACATCGATCAACGCCAACACCCTAATGCATGCAACGGTCGAAAACAGTACCTACCCGGTGCGATCTCGTGTGCGTACTCAATGGTAGCTGCCCACATTGTGGCGAAGGTGAGGCCGTGCAACGTTTCTGCTGGAAGCACCCACCATGGCTGTGTGAGAACCTGCCATAAATCACACATGCGCGCAGGCCAATCGATGGAGTTATTATAGGCGACGCCAAAATATGTCAGTAGTAGTCCCTCTAGAGCGCCGGTATGCGCCAACCGGAAATACCGGCACTATAGCGGCAACCGGCACTACTCCGCATGCCGCCACTCCTGGCTGTTCTCATCTGTGCCAAGCGATTTCTCAGACATTATACGTAGCGGGCAACCGGTACTACCCAACCGGTACTCTAAGGGACCTCTACTGTACGGTATTATCCTTCCAGTAGATGACACCACGGAAAAATAGGTTGTGTGTCGGTTACGCGACCTTTCTTCCTATCGTCGTTTTCATGCAGTACGCGGTGAAGTTTATCTAAGTATTCCCTGACGATGTTGACGCGTGTCAGACAACCGCGCATGAAACAAGATACAGCGTGATATCATCGGAACCCCTGCGCCAGAACAAGGGAAGGCGGCCACGCGACAACAGTAGCGAGGCACGTTATGGAAGGAAGCATGGCCGCCGACGACTTGCGGTGCAACCAACCCCTCCCGTTTGGGCTCCGTTTATGGATTACCCGATCAACAGCACCAGGATCGCTCGCGATAGACAACTTAATATTGCTTGCTTCGTTGTAGAGAGTCGTGGATATGGATAGCTCGAGAATAATTTCGAGCATGACCTGCAGTTGCATATGGTTCTGCCCTCGTCCTCCCACCTTGCAGTTTTACTCGTATCGGCGCCCACGGTGAAGCACCAGCAACAAAGTTAACCCTCTAACAAATGCAAAAAAAAACCGTCAGTAGACTAATTCCAACTATTAGTAGTTCTTCCCCGAAGACTTGGATGCAAATCTAACGGGATTCAGGAGTCCGTGTTTCGGGGTACGCTTGAGGCATCAATGAAGTTTATTTTACTCTTCCATGAACCACCTCAGCAACACACAAAGTCAAGGGGTCGGTGTTTTGCGTTGCGCTAAAAGCAAAATTGACAGTTGCTGCGAGATAATTCTGCCAGTAGGTTTCCCGGGTAACACGCACCGAGTAGTAAAGGAAGCGCGTGAGGTACGCCACTTGAGACAGGCCGACTACGCCTCGCGCTCCCATTCGCCGGATCATCGGACCCGAAACGTAGAAGAAAGGCACCTCCGCCAGGCACATTACGAGTCGCGATACTCCTAACAGTGTGTGAGAGCCCCCCAACTCGTCCAGTCTTGTTTTGTCCAGGAGGTAGGTGGATGAGGCATGCCCGCGAAACAAAGCGTTGGGGTAGGATGGTCGAATTCGGGTTAGCCAAAGAAGAACAGGGTACGCGCTGGATAGAAACAGTAGTGCTGGCACGTATGTTTGATATTCATATTTTGAAACGACTGTTACGGCGGTCCTCTTTGTAGAGCAGTGGATCTAAGCGGGTTTTCCGGTTTAGGCTTGGCAGATAGGGAAACGTGGGCAGTGACAAGTCAAACTCCGGAGAAACATGCCTTCTTGCTTATTATATAGCTGGAGGCTTGTACTCGTGGCTTTCTTGCCACTTCTCTTGGCTCGTGCTCTCTCGTTTGCTGGCACTGTATCACGAACCACAGCTAGGGGGTGCGAGAGCCCAGATGAACAACAGCCAGGTTGCTATTGATGCTCGCCCAGGTGGTAGTCAATGCATGAACTCGACAAGCAGCACGTGTACTTGTGCTGCTCGAACCATAAGCATAATCAATAACAGCGTTTCGTAGAATGAGGGTATGGAGTTTAGGGCTTGCCCACAAGGTGAGAGGTTTTCCTCCACATTATGAATGATGGGCGCTCAGCTTGACTCTGTAACACAAGTTCGCTTTGAGTACGTCAAGCGTACTATTTATGGGTACAGTAGCGGCCCGTCAGTAGGGCCGGTATGTGGCAGCCAAAAAACTCGGCACTATTGCGGCAACCGGCACTACTCGGAATAGGCCGCATACTGAGGGTTCAGTCTGCGCCGGCCAAATTTAAACAGCACTACTGCGGCAACCGGCACTACTCAACCGGCACTACTGAGGGACCCTGACTGTATGTATGATATTGCCCGAGCATTGGGCAGCGACTCGAATATGTGAGCGCTCGAAACAGGAAAATGCTGTATGCGCGCATGGCGAGATGGGGCCAACAGACCAACTCCAGACTTCGAGGAGAGTTATTTTGTAGCCTCTGACACATCGGCACAGGAAAAATTTATACGTGCTGTGACGGCCTCCCTGTAGTGCAGGTTGAATAGTGCCTATTGCCGGTATAGTGCCGGTGAAATCACTTGGCACGACTGGAACCCGCTATACTGTTACCGGTGTCGGTATTATACCGAATGGTGCCGGTGCCCGGTATACTGCCGGTATTGTTGGTTGGCACATACCGGCACTATATGGAGACCACCACTGCATCGCCCTATATTCAACCAATAAATACCTGATGAAAAGAAAAGTCTCGATTATGCCTGATCCCATGCCGCTCAGGACCACCGCCGAAAAGAACGAAGCGGACTGCACCGTGCTTATCACTTCCCACACGGTTGGTGGCTTGCCGTGCAACCGGCTCCCGTATCCCCCTTTCTTGCCTAAAAGCGTTTCCGTCTCCATGCTCCCACTAAAGCCGGCCCAGTATCCTTTCGTCCCAGCACTCCTTTTTCTGCCTCTGTTGACGTTTGCAACCCCCTCGCCAGATGCGTCGCCATCGCTCTCAGCCTCCGCCTCGCCGAGTTCTAGTATTAGTTCTTGGGTTGCACCATAGCTGTTTCCGCGGCCGTGCTCCTTGCTGTAGGGAGGATGTTGTTTAGCGTTTGGGGTGCATGCATACATGGGGAGGAGTCAGACTCTCACTTTTGTTCCTCACTGCTGAGGATTATTGTTGTTTGTTTTTCGGACACGTGTAAACACGGGCAGGGGACAGTGCCACTTGCATACAGTACCGGATACCTAATTGGACACGGAAATACTGATTGACCCAGGCTAGGCTTATTTTGGGAGGGGTCGCGTTCTACACTAACTTCTGAATAACGTTTCCCGGATGTCGTGTTTTCCTGTAAAAAGCAGCCTTCCTTTCTTATTACGCTGTTTCTTACTATTAATAGGTGTCCTTACCATCTCAGCAACAGTCTCGTTGTACGGCCGAAATTGAACGGCCAGATTGTAGGTTCGGTACGCTAAGCAGGGAGCAGGCTGATCTGTATCCGTAAGCACAACGCGGGAGGGGCTGTCTACAAACTTCTGCAGATCTTGTCTGAAATAGGTGAGATTGGCGATCAATGGGATGAGATGCACAAGCCAGACGTAACAGTGTTACCAGTCTGGGCCCAAATATAAGTTACGTTTAAATTGGTTTAGATTTGGACGCAAACTGGTATATTCAAGGGGAAGTTGCACAAAGCAAGCGCGGTCATGAGCACCCTGTGGCGTTCCTTGTGGCAATATGTCCAAGCCTCGAATTAGCCCGACTACCAGCTCGACACAGCGAAATGACATAACACGCTCCCCTGAAGATAAAGAGCCTGCTCTGAGGCAAAGACCTCCCCGCAGCTTAGACTCTGCAAGATCGATACACATACCAAGGATCCGTGCAAGCTTCCCAAATTCTCTTCAGGAATTATTTGTTTCACTATGGCCCTACCGCCATGGGGGAGGGGGGGGGTGCACTCCTTTCGTTTGATGCATGGCCGTGGTCGTATGACCATAGACCCTCGCATCCCTACAATGCCGGGACGGCACGCGTGCGTCGAGCGCGAAGCACCGCATGGCGTTCAGCGAGTCAGCGAGTCGCACGAAGGATGGGCTGCATCCCACTATTAATAAGAACTACTTGTGAGGCGGACTACGGTATCTTGTGCGTACTTTCTTGCCTATGGATGTCAGCTTCGAATGATCTATTTTTGTTTTGGTGTGGGGCAGGGGGGGCGCTAAATCCCTGGCACGTGGTACAGTCAGCTAGCCAACGGTAAAAAAGAGCGAACCTTAATCCTCGAGATTCTAGGTAATCGTCTGGATCAACCCGTTTTCCGATGCGAACCCTGGTAGCCGCAGCAAGTGTGATCATCACGACCATCACGAAAGCAACCGCCACGTTAAAGTAGCTGCCGCCGCCGCTAGCATCGTATATGTGGCCACCGATAAGAGAGGCCAATCCGAACCCGAGGGCTCCCCACATTCTCTGCTTACCATACCTGTCGCGGAGGAAATGGCGGTCGGGGCGTAATTGCTTGACCCTTTTGGGCCCCATGTATAGCGACTAAGCAAACGATGGATGCAACCTTATCAAGCGTCTATCAATAGGAAGAACATGCATCAGTACGAGTATCACTACGCTGTACGCAATTCGCACAGCTCCTTACATCGTAGTGAATTCCCAAAGGGGTTAAAACAGATAAACACAATCCTATCTTAGTTATTAGTTAGAAGTCCAATCCTATGTTTAGATAAAAAGAAATAAACGCAATCCTATGTTAGTTACAAGTCCAATCCTTTGTTATTATTAACAGCTAGAAGAAATCAACACAATCCTATGTTAGTCAAAACAAATAAACACGACCCTATGATAGCTGTTAGTCTAACCTACTGTAACTCCAAAGTATATATTTTGTTAGCTAGAAGTCCAACCGGATGGGCTCCTTTAGTCACGTGACTTGAGTACCCCAACAGGTACGGCTTCTACCTAACATCCTAATCCTCTACCTCGTATACAGTGCAGAACAGCTAATAAGGAACAGGGTAGTAAGAAAGGCAAGCTGATTTTTACAGTGACTATAAGAAGTGCGGGAGCAGAGTGAAGTTAGTGTAGAACGCACCCTCTCCCAAATAAGAAACTCAGCCGGGGTCAATATCTCTGTTTTCGTATTAGACGTCATGTACAGTACCCATAATCACACTCGAAATTTCCCACATGCTGAACCTTGACCCCCGAATTCTCCATAATTATGGTCTAAAGGCGTGGATGATCAACCCGCTCAGAAGGGTCAGCATCGCTGTAGCACCCAGGCTAGGTGATCATCCACGCGACACACTCATGAAAGTTATAATTGTGCACACGTCGGACAGATCACCGATCCCCACTCGACGATCTAGATATTTCAGGGAACATCTGTATGGTCTTGCTCATGCTACCGGGTGGGAACCGCGCGATCTACATGGTCCATAAATTTCCAGGGTTGGATCTCTCTCTATACACAGATCCTGCACAACATCTCATAGCGGCAGGTACAAGATCCTCTGTAGATGGCCTTGATCATGATCGGTCCGAGGTGTGCAATTGTATTTGTATTGTAGCTGAGAGAACCCCGAGACAGGCTGGTGTCAGAGACATTGACACAGACAGAGACAGAGTGATCGCTTTATGCGTTGTTCTAAAGCAGCACCAGCAGTCCGTTATACCCTCCACAAGATACATATCCATCTGCCTAAAGCAGCACCATCAATCTGTTATACCCTGTCGCAAGATCCACATCCATCTACCTAAAACAGCACCAGCAATCCGTTATACCCTGTCGCAAGATCCATCTCCATCTACCTAAAGCAGCACCAGCAAGCCGTTATACCCGCCGCAAGATCCCCATATAATATTTCCATCCACCTAGGAAACCCGGGGATGGAACCAGGATGTCCAACGACGACCACAGACGGCACACCTACGCTACGCTAGGAACCCGGTGATCTGTGCACCATTTGCTGTATCTTACAAGTCCGTCAACAAGGAGAGATCTGTCAGGCCACGACTAGAATAACCTTGACAAAAATATGGCAAGTGTTCACACATCGGACAGATCATATTCCATTTCATGATATGTGCCGTCCAGGGTAGACAGATCCCGGTGGTGTACATGATCTGCATGGACCATGAATCATGTTTCAGGGTGGGATCCTTATGATTTTCATGATCTAGCACATATTTCCCGGGCTGGATCTGTATTGCACAGATTCTTATTAAAATAAACAAATAAAAAAATTAGAAATACACTACAGCTGTGAGATCTAGGATTTCGTCGAAACTCATCTTTGCAACCTGTGTGTAATACTCCGATCGCGCGTGTTACGGGTTGTGTATGTCCTCATGAAGGATATAGGTCGGCGACTCCCCTT
>JAYJMJ010286187.1:0-87766 GCA_036873875.1 Laminaria ephemera
TTTGATGAAAGCAATACATGGTCTAACGGCTCTGAGACTTATCTTGCCGAAATCAAGAATGAAATAGACGAAGTTATAGAGGAAATACCCAGATCACGACAATGTTACTTAGAAGATGAGTTAGGGGATGTTCTTTGGGACTACCTTAATGTTTTGACTGCATTAGAAAAAGAACTCGGCATCGATACTAAGGCCGTTTTATTGAGGGCTTGCCGTAAGTATGAAGAGCGGGTGTCGGGTATTGAGTTGGGGGAAAAATGGTCTGATATCAAGGAGCAACAAAAAATAGCTTTAGCGATTGAGTATGATTTAAGCACATAACAAGCACATGCAATTGCAGCGCACGCAGTGCCAAAGTATGTGTATGCTTATGTTTCGCGTTTTCACACATATTCTGTCCCCACGTGCACTGCGATTGATGTCACAGCGTAGCCCATGCCATCGAGAAAGAACACTTGCCCCAGGGCGAACGAGTCATATTATATAAGCGATCGACGGTGTTCAATGGACCATCTGGTAAAATATCTTTCACACAAAGAAAGCAAGACGCACGCAGCGATTTACGTAGCAATACGGTGGGGTCGCTTCGATGGAAATCCTGGATTTGCGGCACCGGGGCATAGGTACTGTCTACATCTAAAGATAATTATGCCGCCAAAGCGCTCTTAAAAATAACGTGAACCGTTTCACATTCTGTTTTTAACGTTGAGTGTCTAAATAATCTATTATGAATAGCGTAAATTAAGCAATATTAGTAAAAACAACGAGACGAAAAAAGAACGAAATTCTAAAGTAAGTGAAAACAGCGTTGAACGTCGGGTTTTTCTACAGCCTCGTTAGGGATAAAACATGTCATTAAAGCGAAGGGATATCGAAGACATCGAGAAAGAACCATCGAAAGAGCCTCCATTCACTGGTTTCTTTGTTCGTTTGCTACGTTTTCTATTTGCAGTACCAATACTAAATAAATATCTACGTGAATCTGTCGGTGGCTTAAACGGAACGATTTTTCGCCATTGGGAGAATTCCGAATACGAAAAAGCAACTGATGTAGCGTTATTTGCTCTTGAGAAATACAGAGACAAAAAAAGTATTTTGTTTCCCTTTATGCTCCATCACCATTGGTGGGGTTTTGTAAAGCATGGTGTAGAGAGTGCAGCAAAAATAGATAATCCAGAGAAAAGAAGTAAACTTATAGGCTTTGCAAACACTGGGATTGAGCCATTTGAGGGTTACGATGTTGCATTCTCATATCTGGAGTTTTCAAGATGGGAATATGTAAACAAAGACTACAAAACAGCAACTAGATACGCAAATATTGCTTCACAAGCAGACAACACCTGGGCTGAGCCTGACTTTATACTAGGCTGGTATGCCCTTGTGCATGGCAAAGGCAACGCTGAAGCTCATTTATCCCAAGCAATTGAAAAAGACCCAAGGTCATTATTTCGAATATCTAACAACGAAATATGTAAACAGTATCCAGTTGTTATAAAAAAACTAAAAGCTAAATATCTAGCGGTACTAAGTGAGAGTGAGAGTTAGCCCTAACATAAGCATACAATCGAAGAGCACATCGTGCCAAAACATGTATGTGCTCATGCTTCGCATTCTCACACACATTGCCGCCCCTAAGCACTGCGATTGATGCGGTCGTTGGAGTAGGAAAGATGAATCCCGGAATCACCTTTAACAAAATAATTGGCATGATCAAGATATGGCTGCTCAACAATAGATCAAGAGTGGCACATTGCTGGTAATTCGATTACTTTATCTCCCGAAAAGGTAAAGATTATTGATCTATGAATGCAGGCACCCTTAACACCGGTAAGTATAGTCTGACGAAGGACAATCATGGAAATCGATGATGGTGTTCTTCGTGGTCGAATCATTGAGGCTGCTAGCAGCGCGCTGCAGCCATTGGCTTACGTCCTGGCCGGATGGGAGTGTGGGAGCATCGCCTTCGATCTTGAAGATGAATACTCTGACATCGACTTAAACTTCTTGCTTGATGATACGTGCCCGGCAGACCAGTTTTACGTAGCTGTTGAGTCCGCGCTTGAGACGGTGTCTCCGATCGTCGTCAAATACTCGCAGCCCCCCGGATGTTACTTCAAGCTTCAGCATGGCAGCGAGTTTCTCATGGTGGATGTCTGTATCTACCGCGCCGGAGATCTCGCGGAACGCCTCGACAGGGAACGCCACGGGAAAATCCGTCCACTCTTCGATAAAGGGGAACTTCTCCTGAGTAATCCCTCAACCGGGGACTCACAGCTTGCTAAGAGGGCGAAGCGCCTGACAGAGCACCAGCTGTGGTTCTCAGTCAGTCAGAGCTTTGTGCGCAAAGAGATTATTCGTGATCGAAAAATAGAAGGATTGGCAGCTTACTGGGCGTACACGCTGAAGCCACTTGTTGACCTCCTTCGCATGCGGTACTGTCCGCCCCGTTGGGACTTCGGTATGCGGTATTTGGACCAGGATCTTCCAGCTCCGGTGTATGATGAACTGAGCCACCTCATTTTTGTTGGAGATACCGACGACCTGAACGGACACCTGACAAAAGCAACCGAGTGGGCGGAGCAACTGCTCCGGGAATTAGAGGTGAGTGTCGATTCTCCACAAACGGATGGCTAACAAGCGGCCGCACTGTAAGATTTGCCATGTCGCCAGCCGCACTTTATGCATCGCAACAAATACGAGTAATTGCGTCTTTATCCGCGATAAGATGGCTCCTGAGAAAACAAGATGCTCCCGGTTTTGGTAGCCTACCGAATATTGTCCGGGAACCCGTAAAAATTCAGTTTTAGTTACCTGCGCTAGCCTTTGATCGCTTCAGTCACATGTTTTGGTAGGTAAGCCTGATCCCCCTGCTACCTTACTACGTCTCTCAAGCAAAATGACATCATGCCAGGTGTCGCCAATCGCGCCGTATCTCTCACGGTAGCCGACTTTTCGAAAACCTGCTTTATCATGCAATGCAAGGCTGGCGGCATTTCCGCTAAGAATTTGCGACTGTAATGTCCAATAGCCGGCTTCTTCTGAAATCGATGCAAGACGCGACAGCAAAGCCGAAGCGATGCCGTGACCCTGGGCCGTACTGCAAACGTAGACGCTGACCTCAGCGACTCCTGAGGCGCCTCAGGTATCGGGAGCTGGTGCTAGCGCCGCCCATCCAAGCGCTTTATTGTTGGTATCACGAGCGACGATCCGGCCAATACTTAAATGACTCGAATCCCAATCTTTCCATTTCGGCGCTGCCAACTTGAATGCAGCTAAGCCGGTGCTGAGACCCGCGGCATAGATGGATCGAACTTGCGCCCAATCGGTTTTCTGCATGTCATCGAGAGTGAAATCCATTGAGGTGTCTCGTTTGCAAATATGCTTAGGTTGCATAGTTCCCTACTAGGATCCATTGGGTGAGGTTGGATGTCAAACCCAAATCCATTTTTTGACCGACAGCTTTCTTTAAACAACGTTTTCGGGCTACTTCATTTTTGGCGATTCACCATAGTACGTCTGCACCGGCCCTGATCCTCTACCACCCTTCTGCCGTTAGCCTCTTGTCGTTGAACCACTTTTCAACGCCTCCTCTCGCGACAGCCCCCTCGGTTCGTTCAAATGAACGGCTCCTGTGCTACTGTCTGTCGCGCCAGTTATCATGCGGAAATTGCGGAATTCACGGTCAAGCCTTGCATTACCACATTGGGCTGCCTTGCAAGATCTGGCTCTCAAAATTAGAACTTAATGAGCAATCGGTAGCGATTAATAGTATTGATGGAACAGTGACACCGTACTTCTGTCTATTCCCTGTATACCGGGGCCCGGTTAGTTACACTGCTTTCATCGTGTTTTCGAACAATTCGTTTACTGAGAAATTAGTTCAATGAAGAAATTAGTAATAACGTTTTTGATCATGAATATTCTCACAGGATGTTCAGCTATAGTGCTGCGAGGGCCTGCTTATCACGGCACAACCCATTCAGCAAGTAAATTGGTTTGCACACACGACAGAGCAAAGAAGGTGGGTAAAAGGACGGAAGGAAAATTCTCAATGCCACTTTATTTGTCAGAATTTATTCTCGGTGGATCATTGAATGTATTAGACCTTGCGCTTACAACTACTGTCGAAACCGTTCTTCTTCCCTATGATATTATAAAGAAAGATAAAAGTTATCCTTCCTGGGAGAGTGCAAAAAATCACCCGGCATTCGGTGACTGTGAAAGAAACGTATCTCTTATTTCTTTGCTTGCCGGCCAGTAAAAAATAAGGGACCTGATACCTGCCTAAGCCCCTGACGCTGCACTATTATCAACAACGGTAAATTCAACTGAAAAACATACGCCAGCAGAACGAATTCATAACATCAGGAAAACAACTTCTAACAGTCAGGTATGGGTACTTTCAGGCTCCCTATGCAGTTGGGGTGGACCACTTACAGAGTTGTTCACGCTTACTATATTCGTTTACCTCAACCCCCAAGTGCGCTTACAGCGCTTAGTAATTTGCAGTGTCCCGCCATTGAGTTAAACTCAAACCACTCGTTAGAAGAGCTAGTTCAATATGTAGTCAACAAAATTTGGCCTTGGCCAACAGTTACCTCTGACGGTACGGGGCATCCGCTAGCGTGAATACCGCCCTTCCCTTTCCTTTATTACGCAAACGGTTATGCACGCAGTGCTGAAATTGAGCATTTAGCTCCACACACGATAGCCACAGGATTGATCTAATAACTATGGAATTAGAATTTCCCGAGTTGCAAACCAAGCGACTAATTTTGCGATCGCCATCTATGGATGATGCTCCAGCGTTTCATGAGTTACTGTCAATTGGAAAACTATCGCTGTACTCAAATATTCCACAAGCTCCATCAGAAAAAAGAAGCAACAGATTCGTAAGCTGGATGTCAAAATTGTTTGTCAGAGGAAAAGGATGTGCATGGATCATTACCGAGAGAAAATCAAAGAAATTGATTGGCGCAATTCGGATCAATGAGATAAATAAAAAATCAAGTTTTGGTGAAATCGGGTACGAGCTAAATCCGGAATATTGGAATCAAGGCCTCATGAGCGAGGCCGTGAAAGCGGTTACAGATTATGGGCACAAATTATTATGCTTAAACAGAATGGAGGCGTGGGTAATACCCGGCAATGTAGCCTCTGAATTGGTTCTAAAAAAGAACGGCTACGTTTTCGAGGGCACTTTAAGGCAACGCCTATACTTAAGAGGTGAGTTGCGAGACCTAAACATGTTCAGTCATCTATCTGGCATTAATGAAAAATCCCAGGGGCTTCACCTACTGAAGGCGAGATGACATTTGTACGGGGTGGTAGAGGGAAAAACCGGAACGATGCGTCGTGGCATTTTAATGCAAACTTGTGCATCAGCATTAAAACTGCCAATCTCGACGAGAAAAGCCAGGGAGATATAAGTCTTTTTCAGCCATTAGGTTTTGGGGTTCATTATCTTTTTGACTCACATAGCGTATGCATCAGACAAGAAAAGCACTAACCAGCTATGATGAGTCAAGGGCTGTTTCCTGATCGATCATTCTTTTCGAAGCTTTTGCGGATAATCCAGCTCAACCTAAACCTACGCTCTGCTGACTCAACAACTTACGCAGCGTTGAAATTACGAGGCGACAAACGTTAAAGTAATAATCCATAACGCACATATATCCGGGTAACGACTATGCTGATATTAGAGTCAATATTATTAATTGTAGGAATTATCTCATGCGCACTATCGTATTGGACACCCGAGATAATTGTGAACCTTCCGTCCTTTATTCAAAGGTTGTTCATTAACAACGACGCCTGGGGCTACACCATATTAGTCAGCAAGTACACGGGGTATGCTGGAATAGTTTTGCTTGGCTTTAATCTAGTCAGCAGAAGACTAAGGTGGGCATACGTTCGTATCACAATTGCCTTGTTCATAGTATTTTTTCACTATGAGTGGCTTCGAGCAGTTCAGTGAATACTATGTCGCTTCGCAGATTTTGCCAGGCATAGGATTCCAATAGGTAAACGCCCTTAGTTACTTCGTCTAGTGGGGGCGCTAAGATATAGAACATGCTGGAAGCTTTTAGGGGCGTGTTGTGTCGAAAGAAATAATTAGATTACTAGCATTGTCGGGAAGTTTGCGTAAACGATCTTACAACACTTCAGCATTACGGGCATTATCACAACTGAGCCCTTACTATATTGAGATAGTTATCGGGGATATCGGAAACTTACCGCTGTTTAATCCTGATCGTGAAAACGAAAACATACTTGCTCTCAATGAAATTAAGTCATCCTTAGGTGAATCGTCAGGACTGATTATCGCAAGCCCTGAATATGCTCATGGAATAAGCGGCCCAATGAAGAATGCGCTTGACTGGCTCGTTAGTGGTATTGAGTTCCCGGGTAAGCCAATAATGCTTGTAAATACATCGCCGAGAGCGTCTCATGCGCAAGCAACATTAATGGAAGTTTTAGTGACAATGTCAGGGAATATCGTTGAGAAAGCCTGTGTTTCCATACCACTATTAAGTAGCGATCTCGATGTTGAGGGTATCGCAGGTAATACAGAAATCGCAACAGCTCTAACAGATGGGCTTGAAATTTTCTATCACGAGATTATATCAAAAAGAACTTAACAAACGATTGTAGCTCACCAAGATTCCACCACTTCGAACAGGGTCAGGTCCGTCCATTGATAAAGACTTTTAACTCAACCTCCCCAATACCCGCCCGACTGGAGAGTTAGCCATTGAGAGCGTCGGATCATTGGCAAAACGCATTCGAATTTCCATGACAACTGCCTTCTTACTACCGCCGGGCCAGTCGGTCACCAATCGGTCCAGTAAATACTTTTCACCCTACAGTTATCATGTAGCTCGGCACGAACCTGATCGTGTTTCGGACTACGTTTTTTTGGTAAGTTATATCTTTTTAATTCAACTTCTTCGAACTTCATAGATAATGTATACGATCCGTTATTATAGGCTTGTAGTGTAATGCTCTCGCCTTGCCTTATAAATCCACAGACATTCGTTTTTTCTAACAGGTGAGCCGATGTATAGAATGAAGCATTCCTCTCAACCAGTGTTCCGATAGGAAAGGTAATCGCACCAATAGTAAGCGGTTTCGTCAGCAGTTCAGCATAGGCCTGAATGTTGAGTTGAACCTCCCCTGCTGAAAGGTGGGAATATAACACGTCAATTTCCAATCGACCTTCTCGATTGACATTAAGTTGCGTGTTGGCGGGATAGTACAGTTCATTGACCCATAGTCCACCGCTGAGAGACACTGAGCTAATTTCCCCCTTAATCGTAACGGTTATCTGACTATTTTTCGGAACGATTAGCTCAGCAAAATTTATCGTCTCATCCATCCCATGAATTTTTTGGTTAAAACCCTGCTCTACACTTTTAGCAACAGGCTCTGTGGGATAAAAATCATCCTTTATTACCCGACCATTAATATCGAATGAGACGTTCGCTTGGCGAGGATAAAATTTGCTATCAATAAGCTGAGAATTTGCAAGTTTTATTGACGCAATTGAACCGTTCGGATGTACCGGATAAGAAGTTTCACTCCATACGCCAATGCCCGCAATCTTGCGCCTGTAGCCTGACCAGATTTCTATAATTTCACCGTTGCTATTGAAGTGCAGAATATCCCCGCGTCGCAGGTTGCTCGGCCCCAGGTTTATACTACTTTTAATAGAAGCACGGCTGACTATTGTATTAGGATGAAATTCGAACCCTTTGACGTAGTCAGACACATCAGAAAATATATAGGGTGATCTGCATTCATGGGTATAATTCACGCAGGAACTTCTTTCTACATCGACGGATTTCTCTTGATTCGCAGCAGCCGTTGATGGAAACAGATTACATATCAAGATTAATGTAAGAACAAAAGAATCGCGGCTCATACCATCTCCGGATGGGGCTGTAATAGTTACAAACGGCATTTCAATGTAGAACTGAGGCTGCGGGACGAACTTGTGTGCTTTATATCTCGTTACGTCGCCAAAGTGATTGGCACTTGCAGCGAATTTTCTCACACAGGATCTATTGTGTGCTTGCATTATGCGGCATTAATTTTGACGCATCGGCACAATTACGGCACTGGACTCGCATCGTCACCGATCTCACTAAATATCCAGTCACTAAAGGCAATCACATGGGTGTTGATCAATGCCGTTCTGGATGCACCAGGAAGCAACCGAACGCTGTCTATTCAAATACGGCGGGCTGGAATGGACCAACCAGTTTGCCACTTTCCAGTTCGCGGGCAGCCACCGTATGGGTAATTAGCGCAACCCCAATCCAGCCAGTGCGGCTTCGATCAGTGCCTATAAAAGTGGCTGTCCCTCTTAGGTTTCAGGCTACCCCTGCTTCAATTCTGCGATGAGCTCGTCTGATGTTTTCACCGTGGCTATTAACTCCATAGCAGACAAGGCATTGTTGTGCATTTCTTTGGTCGCTGTGGAGCATGCATCTGACACAATAATTGTCTCATAGCCGACATCCGAGGCATGTCTTGCGGTACATTCAACCGTGTACGCCGTAGAGACACCTGCAATGGCAAGCCGCCCCGGTTTTAACAGGCGCAGAATGTCGTCAAGCTGGCTATTATAAAATGCATTGTTGCGAGTGTGGGTGACAACGTATTCGCTTTCCAGTGGTTCCAAACCTTCGTAAAATTCTACCCCCCACGAACCCTCTGCCCAGGCGCCCAGTTCAATCCACTGGCGAAAGATAAAGTTATTCGGAATAACATCACGATGGTCTGGCCTGACAGCTAACCGCACATGCACAATCTCGACCTTTTCGGCGCGTAGTCCGGCGAACAAACGCTTTGCCATATCGAGTGTGTCGTAGCGCCAATCGGCATCCTGCTTTATTCCTACTTTAATTTTTCCATCGACGTGACAGTTTTCATTTTGGTAGTGCAGTGCAAGAAGAACCAGGTCATGGTTACAGGGCGATGGGTTTTCGTCAGTCATGATAAGTCGTCGTAATAGTGGGGTTGCAGTCGGGGTGAAACAAATTGGCAATTTCAGGCACAGATTTGCATGGCTTACTCTGAATCAATAACATTCATTAGTGCCGGCCAGTACTTGTCACCATCGCCTAAGTCTATGGCACGGTCAAAGAGTTCAAGCACTGTTGATGCGCCGGGTGTTTCAGTGCCGGTATCCTGTGCCAGCTGTAGCGCATAGAGGAGGTCCTTCTTTGCGTAATTTGTAGAAAATGCCTGCTCCGGAAATTTACCCGGGAGCAGTGCTTTTAGTCCATGATTCTGTAGCGCAAACGAATTTGCAGAACCTTTTCCAAGCGCGTCAAATAGAACCTGGCCATCAAGTCCGGCGCGTCGCGCCATAGTTAGTGCCTCAGACAACCCAAGCACCGTCTGAAATAACACCATATTGTTCAGGATTTTAACCATCTGGCCGGCGCCGACTTCACCACAGTGGGATATATCGCTGGCCATGCAAGCCAGGTAGGGTTCGATTGTGTCGTACAACGGCTTATCCGCACCGACCATGATAGCCAGGGTCCCGGAGATTGCGGCTTGCCGTGTGCGTGCCACCGGGGCGTCGGCATATCGAATACCTTGATCGGTAGCTATCTTGGCCAGCCGACGGGTAAGGCCAACTTCAGATGTCGACAGATCAACGACAATTAAATCGCTGCGTGCATTGGCGAATACACCGTCTGTTGCGGACAGCACGGTCTCGACCTCGGCACCACCCGGGAGTGACAAAAACAGAATATCGACTGTACGTGCGATCTGCGCTATCGACTCTGCAGCCGTGGCACCCGCCTCAGTAAGTCGGGACACCGGCTCTGGATTCAGATCGAATATAGTAGCGCCTGAGACACCGGAAGATTTTTCTATCAGGTTTCGGCACATTGGTTCACCCATTACACCGAGTCCGATGAATCCGAGTGTGGGGTTTTTACTTTTCATGGCATTCATTCTTTTCCGCATTGTTTAGAGCAAGGACGGCGTTGAGTGGAACTGTTATTCTGGCCGGTATTACAACGTGGCACAACCGGAGTTGAATGTTGAGTATGAATATACTGGTCGTTGGTGCAACTGGTGTTGCCGGGTCAGCCTTTGTTGAGCATATCCGTAAGCAACAGGCTAAAGGCGCATGCGACTGGCACATAACTGGTGTCACGCGCGGTGGCAACACTGGTACAGGCAGTAGCAATAGGTTGCTGGCGAGTAATCACAACAACGCCAGACCAGTTACTTCTATCGCATCTGGTTCAGTATCGTATGTCACCGCAGATCTGCTATCTGATTATTCCTCCATCAAGGCGCTTCGTGGCATTACACATGTGGTTTTTGCGGGCTTTGTACCAGCTCCGGACTTCGCGCAACAGGTGGCTCCCAATCGGGATATTCTGGTTAATTGCCTACGGGCGCTTGATGCAAATTCGCTGCAACGCATCGTGTTGATTCAGGGCATGAAATATTACGGCAGTCACCTTGGGCCTTTCAAAACCCCCGCTCGCGAAGACGATCCACGACATGAAGGTGAAAATTATTACTATGCACAGCAAGATGTGCTTGAGCAAAGCGGTATTGACTGGACATGCCTGCGGCCGCATGTTATTTGCGGCACTACCTCAATCGGTACTCCACAAAACATACTGAGCGTTATCGGTGTCTACGCATCGTTAATGCGAGCCGCCGGGCGACCATTGACCTGGCCGGGAACACGGGAAAGTTTTTGCAGCATCAATCAGGCGACTGATGCAGGCTTGCTGGCAAAGGCTATAGCCTGGTCCCTGGAATCCTCCGATGCGTCCAATCAGGCATTTAATATTACCAATGGAGATTTTTTTCGATGGCAGCATCTGTGGCCGAAAATAGCAGAGGTTTTTAACATGCCGGCAGGAGAGGTAGAGACACAGGCTTTGTCAGAGACGATGCCCGTGTTATCGGATGATTGGCAGAAACTGGTGAGTCAATTTAACCTTGTGCCAAATACAATGGACGCAATTGCTCACTGGCCTTTTGCAGACTACATTCTGCGAACCGGTTGGGACGTCATGGCCAGTACGGTAAAAATCAGGCGGTCGGGATTTGGCGAGTGTCTTGATACAGAACAGATGTATCTGGAGCATTTGTCCACACTTCAATCACTGCGAGTGCTGCCAACATAGGTGTCTCTGGTGTTGCACGTTGGTAGCGCCGTTCATCCCGGCAATCTCTGACTAATTACCCTCGTATAACCCTGGGCATAACCTGCGGTGTCACTATTGGTGTTTCCCACCTTCATCATTGCACTCGATCTGTAGACTACGCGCTTCATCAATATTATTGAAAGTGCTTTTACTGCAGTATGTTCACCGCGTTTTATCAGGCTTTCGAATCCTGCCTTTACTTCTACATAAGCCTGATAGTCGTAGTCAAAATGGACTCGCATCGTCTTCGATTTCTTTAAATATCCAGTCACGAAAGGCAATCACTTTGGGTGTTGACCGATGCCGCTCCGGATACACCAGGAAGTAACCGAACGCCGTCTCTTCAAACACAGCCGGCGGAAATGGACGAACCAGATTGCCGCTTTCCAGATCACGTGCAACCACTGCGTGAGTGACTAGTGCAACGCCCTGCCCTGCTAGTGCAGCCTCGACCAGCATATTGTCACTACCTAAACGAGGGCCAGGCTCGGGGTCGACTCTTGTGGCACCGGCCGCTTTCAGCCACATGCGCCAGCCGGGCACTGAACTGGATTGTTCCGACCATATAGAGTGCAACAAAGTAACACCAGCCAGATCATTCGGGCAGGTCAACGAGACTCCCCCTTTGAGGAGCGCGGGGCTGCAAACGGGAAATTCGTTAGCAGCCAGTATGCTCTCGACAATGTGAGGTGGATAGTTGCCCAGACCATAGCGAATGGCCACATCGACACCGTCGCTGGTGAAGTTTGCCAGGCCGTCCTTCGTGTCAATTCGAATATCAAACTCTGGATGGGCGTGGCGCAATCGCTCGAGTCTGGGCACTAACCATCGAGCGCCAATTGAAGACGCCACACTGATGGTCAGGTAGTCCACCTCCCTGGCCAGTTGCATGGCATCCACCCCTGTCTGTAAGCGATAAAACCCATCTGAAAGGTGCGGCAACGCGGCTTTTCCCGCCTCTGTCAGTTCAAGTGCTCGCACGCGTCGGTGAAACAAGGAGATACCCAATTGTTGCTCGAGCGAGCGGACCTGCTGACTTATTGCTGCTGGTGTGACATGCAGCTCTTCTGCCGCCTTACTGAAGCTTAGATATCTTGCAGATACTTCAAAGGCGCGCAAGCCATTGAGTGCGGGTAGCCGATTACTCACGAATTAAACATGAACAAGTTTTTCTTGTTCATCGCTGCTGAATACATCATTTGTAGAGTCTCGCGATCGGGGCCAGAGTGACACATCGGTTCTTTCATGCATTAAAGCACAGAGAGAAAATCTACATCAACTGTCGTCGGCTTCTGCAGCCAGGAGAAAACCAATGGGTATAGGATGGCTCTGGATATACACACATTCGAACAACCCCGAACCGCTGGCCACGGAGAATGAAAAACGTGCATTTTCTATCTATACGCGCTGGCGAGCTTTTATTCTACGGATAAACACTATTTATACAGGAATTTGTGCATATCATCGCCAACGCCTTGCCCGCAGAACATTATTGGCATTACCTGACCATTTGCTTCGGGATATCGGTAAGTTTCGAACAGGCAGTGATGTGCGGACTGAAGAGGTGCATCAGCCCCGAGCTTCGAGGAATGTCACACGACAGGAGAGACAACCAGAAACAAAGACTGATCTGGAAGACTGTGCCAAATGTCAGCGATATAACTACTAGCTATCAGAATAACCGTGAATGCACTCGCGAAATATACGGTAAGAAAGAATGTCCAGTCCAGGATTACCAATTCTATCTTGCACATTATTTCCTTATTCATTTGCTGAAGAGTAGCTACCCTCTATCAGGTTGATAGAATAATTTGAGCCAACATACTCAGGATGATCAGTTATCGAGCAAATGTATTGGCACATATGGCTATTGCTGACAGTAATCTAATTCCCACCATACCCTTTAGAAGAAATACTAATGACTAAAAATACTAATCGAAACCAAAGCTGGACGATTGGAGCCCTATCCATAGCGATGGTGATGTTCAGCGCATGTAGCTCTGACAGTAGCAATGACGATACTACTGACAGCGGCACTGACGATGGAACCGGCAGTAGCACTGATGGCGGATCAACTTCCACTACATCATTTTCTTGCGAAGAAATAGCAGCAGTATTTATTTCAAAAGGTTCAGCCAACGCCGATCTGCCCGACCCACAAGTGAGTGCCTCCTGCGTGGATGACACCATCGTGATTAACTCTAACCAGATACCAGATTTTCCTTACATTCAAACATCACCGGGAAACCCTGAAGAGTACGAACTAGAGTTTGTTATTACATCGACCCCAACTCTTGCGGATAGTGTAAGCGACATACCAGCCCTTGGTGCATTGGGTGTCGCTATTAACGGCATCCCGATTTACGGGGCTACAGAAGGTACAGGTGGCGATGTTTTATCGTTGGCTGGCGGCTTCGTGGAATGTGGCGGGCATAATGGTCCAACGGGCTATCACTTTCATACGTTTGATGTGACTGGCAGCGACAATTGCATGTTTACAGAGGCAGAAGCCACTGCAGAGCCGCAGCTGTTTGGTTATGCGCTTGACGGGTACCCGATTTACTCTGGTAATTTTCAGTATACGTCTTCCTGGTATCTCAGTGATGCGTCGCTGTTTGCAACCGATACTTTTTCAGCACACACCTACGTAGAGGGCTCTGGCGATCTTGATCAGTGCAACGGCCGAACAGATGCTGACGGAAACTACGCTTACTACACTACAAATGAATTTCCGTACACGCTGGGTTGTTATCGAGGGGTTATTGATACCGATACAGGGACAGACACCGGTCCGACTGGCCCTCGCGGCCCGGCACCAGCACAGTGAAGCCCGGCAGGCGTTCGTTTCTTGCAACAGGCGCTATGGCGCCGGTAGCACTCATAACAAGTTCTGTGGCAGCTGAAACAGCTGAACCAACGCCTGCCGACATCGGTTTCTGCAGTGACATGAGTGTTCATCACCTACAGGCTCTTGCGATGTGCCAGCGAGTTCTTGGCCGCGATACCGGAGGCGCAGTTCAGGCGGCAGCTGCCGAAGTACTTCAGAACCAGGCAATGGAAGTCGGTCAAATGAGGGCATGGCTTGCAGACTGGGGAGTCTCAACAGTCCCGCCATTGATTGTGATGGGCTGGATGGGCGCTAATGAAGGTGCGGGCATATTATTAGCCAATATGCCGGGCTACGCGACCGATCAGCAACTGCTGGAATTGTCTACTCTGGAAGGGGTAAGCCGTGGCAAGCGCTGGCTGGAACTGATGCGCGCACACCATGTGGGTGGCGTAATGATGGCTAGCAAGGCTCAGAGTCTTGCGTCTTCGGAAAAGGTGATTCGACTGGCAACAATTCAGGAGAAGGTCCAAACCTACGAGATCTTCCAATACGATCTGCTGCTGGCGGGGCAGTACGCATAATTCTACTCCTTATGGCCCATTTGCAAATAGATAGTAACGACAACAGCAAATTAATCACTCACTCTTATCATCGCCGCCAATACGACGTCTACCTCAACAGGCAACTTCTACATATAATCGTTATCATATGTACTCGTTGAGAAATGTTTTTCATTAAACTGGGGGGGCAATCTACAGGAATTTAATTCTAGTCAACAGCTTTATACATCACGTTCTTCTATGATGCTCTATTGCATTCCTGTCGAGAGGAATACGAATACGCGCCCTGGTACTATGCGGTCTACTCGTGATTAAACCAACGCGTAACCACCATTTCAGCGTCAATAGATCTCAACAAGGTAGATACGTAAGTTCCTTCGACACCAGTGGATGATTGGACATTCTGACGTCTCCCTTGCCTGATTCCACCAATACCCTTAGTCAAAACCATTGGCTCATCAACTGAAATATCCTGCAAAGGTTTGAGGCCCTGGTTGGCCGCTGTTAGCTGGCTAAATATCAACTCTATATCACTGCGAGGTTCCTTCGAAATGATAAAGTAGATTGTTTCTACACCCTTATTCTGGTCGAGAAAAAACCAGCGATCTCCAGTCGGAATTGAGTGTAACTCATTTCCAGAGAGCGGATTCTCTGTGGCAATCAGCCCACTTGGCAGTATTGGATCCATTTTTCCAGAAGCATCAAGTTGCGCTACATAGGCGTAACAATCTATATTGCATCCGATCTGCACTTTATAGTTGTCGTTTTCACTAAGCGTATCCCCATCTCTAACTGACACGCCGACAAATTTACCGTTACGATTTTCTTCCCGAACGACATCCACCTGTGCTAACAGACTAACGTCACCATCAGAATTCTTGTTGTAGTCTTCCTGTTCATCCTCATAGTAATCCTCTTCTGAATAGTCATCATCATACGAATCTTCTTCATCCGATTCTTCATCATAGTCATAATCGTCAGAGTAACAGTCATTTTCATCTGAAAACTCCTCATCATAGTCGTCGTCAGAGTCTTCGTACTCTGAGTCCTCATCGTAATCTGAGTCCTCATCGTACTCTGAGTCTTCATCGTAATCGTATTCTTCGCAATCTCCGCTTCGACTTTGTCCGTCATAACCCGGGATAACCGCCTGCGTAAATGCGTCGATCACACTAGCGTAAGGTGATCCATACGCTAAAGCTATTTTGGCCATGACAGGTAGCGTTACCTTTGATATTTTCCCCGCCTTGGCGCCGACTCGCTTAGCGGTTTCAATCTGTGTTGCCGTGCACGCCGTTAACAAGGCGATCAAGCACACCACCTTCAATGCCAACATTCGATTTGTGTTTCGCTTGATCATAAGCTCATTATCTTGATGAAAATCATCTAGTAAAAATATCAGCACATTTCCAGCTGTCGCTACCCCTTAAATCAGTGAATCGACAAGGATCTGATCCTCTCACCCAATTGCCTGGAATCTCACAATCATCTCGTTTTGATTATTAAAAATCCCTTGAATTGGCTATCTGACAGTAGCCGAAGGCATGGTAACTTCTACTACTAACTAGAAAGATACAGACGATGTGTTGCACGGAACTTTCAATAACAGCTACTACGCGACTTACCCATTCCATATCTAGTCAAAGCAATCCTAAGCGACCTCGATTACATAGATAATTATTGACACAAAATACTGTACTCACATAATGACGCCAAGACGACCTGAACCCGCCCCGATATACTTGCTGGTAGTAGCGATCACTTTCTTTCTCGGCCGCGGGATCGCGTATGCACAGGATAAAGCGCTGTTAATTGGTACTGGAAGTTATCAGGATTCTGCATACAACCTGGCAGGCATAGATTTGGATCTCGCCACTATGCGGCATGTGGCCATGAAAATAGGTATTGAGGAAAACAACATTCGGGTTTTAGCCGATTCTCAAGTGACCAAAAGAAATATCAAGTCAATTTTCTCTAATTTCCTTACCCATGGAACCAATAGCAAGGATCGACTGTTGATCTATTACAGTGGACATGGAGTGCAACTGGAAGACGACGGGCAAGACGAAGAAGATGGCCGGGACGAGGCATTGACCCTGTATAATCTTCAGCAGTCCGCAGCGGGATACAGTGGCGTTCTGCGTGATGATGAATTTGCCACGTTGTTGCAGGAGTTACCCAGTGAGAATGTCTTGGTGGTTATTGATGCCTGTCATAGCGGCACTGTCACCCGGAGCATGACCACAGCTGTACCACTGCTCACCAAAGCGTATGGAGATTCCGTATTCCAGGTCAAGGCGCTGCCTTATCGTTCACCAGAAAAATCACGAACTCTGCAGTCAACTCACTCGGACAACACTCAAGACTCCATAGAAAAGAGCCAATCAAACCTTGGCATTGTTACGTTATCAGCTGCGCAGGACAATGAAAAGGCTCTTGCCACCCAAAGGGGAAGCATGTTCACTCTGGCCCTGGCTGAAACGTTAGACACATTGGACAAACAAGCTTCTGCACGTAGATTAGTAAAAGGGGCAGAAAAGCTCATCAGCCAACGCGTTGATCCCAGGTATTCTTTTCACCCCAACCTCTCGGGTGATCCATCCAAGTATAACGACACTCTCGTTGCTCCCGACGCCAGCGAACAGGCCTTTGCGACCAATTGGTCTGCAGCAACAAATATGGCAGCACAAAGCAATACACTTGCTGTGGATTTCTCAGTAACACTTAGCCAGAAGGACTACGAGGATCACGAATCAATCAAGTTGACGATTAATTCTTTGGATCCCGGTTATTTGAACATCTTAGGAATCGACGAGAACGATAATCTAATATTATTGTACCCCAATCGATTTAGTCAGAATAACAAGATTAAGGCCGGCCAGAGTCATATCCCGGGGGATCTTAACTTCGAATGGATCGCTCTGGAACCCTGGGGCGATAATCTACTTCTGGCAATTTTCTCGAGCGAGCGAATAAACTTGTTTGATTCCTCGTTACAACGTGATCGATCAGGCAACGCAAGCTTTGACTACGTAACCCCGTCAATGGATAGTTTGCAGCTTATCGGATTTGGCGATTACCAAGGGAAATTGAAAATTGCTGCCTCCACGGTACAGTTCAGGACATGTAAGTCCAAAACAAAATGTAAGTAAGAAACCTTACAGGATTATACGATGCGAAATAGACCAAGTGTAAAACATATCTGTCTAATGACTTTCTTATGCTACAACAACTTAGCATGGTCATCCTGCGATGAAGAGAAAAACACCGAGGCTAATCAACTCGTTAAACACTCCATCACTGCGTCGGATCCATTAGAAAGTACATCATTTCTAATGAAAGCGCTGCTGCTGTGCAAAAAGTATGAATGGTGGATGAGGCTTGGGGAGTCACAAGGCGCTCAGAAATACTGGCACGAGGCAGCAGATGCCTATAAACGGGCTCGATATTACTACCAAACGAAAGAGCCAGAGAAATCTTTAAACAAAAAGCAAATAGAACACCAGGCAGTGGCAGGCATTGCGCTGTCAGAGGCCTATTTATTCTCTGAAAATGAAGCAGAAGCATTGATCGCGCTAGACGAATCGAGATTAATGTTTTCCCTGGCTGACACACCGTTACCCGACAGCTTCATAACTCTACAACGAAAAATTGATGACTTATTCTCTGATGCCGATTCAGCCTTACTCACCAGAACAATTAACCTCCAGATATCTGGCATCAATCGAGGGATTGGCGTAAGAGCAAAAATTAGTAACAATGAAAAAAACAATAGTACATCGGTTAACTCAGTTAGCGATACATCTCAAAAAATAACAATAGAGCCAACTTACAGAATCTCTCTGCAAGTTTTATTTGCAACCGGCCGGTCTGATCTCAACGCGGATAGCCGCTTAATGATCAAGCGCATCGCCGCTGCCATAGACAACACAAATCTAAAGGACGGTGACCGGGTCTTAGTGGTCGGCCATACCGATGCGGTTGGATCTAGTCAACGAAATCAGAATTTAAGTGAAAGACGCGCAAACAGTGTAAGAGCAGGAATACAGAAGGAATTGGAAAAATCAGTTGAACTCATCGCGATCGGGCGTGGTGAAAACAACCTGAGATATCCTGAAAATAGCATTGATGCCAACAGAAGAAACAGAAGAGTGGAGCTAGTAGTCGAGAAATAAATAAGGAATTAGTACAATTTCTTTATCTGAGAGTGGATCATACTTAAAAATATTTCACTATAACCACACGACGGTTTTCACGCCTGCCGTTCTCTGTAGAATTATTAGCAATCGGTCTGTCCTCCCCGTGCCCCACGGCGTCAATCCTCTCACCGTCAACGATATGATTGACAATCAAATAACTGCGTACAGAGTTCGACCGAGCTTCAGAAAGAAGTTTGTTGCTTGAAGCATCTCCAATGCTGTCCGTGTGACCTTCGATTGAAAAACTGATCCCGGGATGAGAATTCATCAATATCTTTAACGCCTGGCCCAGTTGGTCAAGCTGTTGGTAGGAAGAGGATTTCAAGGTTGACGAGCCTGATCTAAACAGGATATTCCGAAACTGATGAACTGAAATTACCCGAGCGTCAGCTTCAGTGTTTTTGGAATTCTCCCGGTCCTGCCCTGTACTAACTCTCAAATCGTTTTCAGACCCGCCAGCTCGAATTCCAGCGATACCACGGGCGGATTCATCCACACTGCGAGAATCACTGTCTCGAGTTTTTTCAGATACTGAGGGTGCAGGCCGGTTGAACAGTTCGATAATTTCCTCTGCGGGAACAACTCGTAAATTTTCAGCCCCTACAATGCAAGGGCATAGAACAAAAAATATCAAACAGAGTGAGTAATGGCAGAGCAATTTACTTATGCACATTATTATTACCAATCCGGCCAATATCGCGATATAGTTCGTCGAAACAAAGAGACTTTACCAAGGTTGACGCCCCGCACCAGACATTTTCTACGATATTTGACTAATTTTTAACTGTTGGTAGCGTTGAATTCAATCCGACGGTTACGACCTCGATTACGCTTTGTATCGTTAGGAGCAACAGGACGAGTTTCACCATAGCCAATAGCGGTAACCCGAGTAGGACTAATGCCCTGTTGCAGCAAAAAACGCATAACACTGTCGGCTCGCGATATTGATAATTCAAGGTTGATCTCGTCACTTCCTACTGAGTCAGTGTGACCTGCAACAACGACATTCAATTCCGGGCATCGATTCACAATATCGACTACAGTAGTGAGCAAAGGATAACTTTCTATATCAAGTGTACTGCTACCCGAGTTAAAATACACTGCACCGGTTTGAGATAAAATTTCGAAGCGCCCGACACATTCACTTTCGCTGAAGTTTTTGGTCACTTCAACCACTGTTGAATCCGATGCAACAGACGGCGCGGGAGTTGGGACTGCATTAACTTGCTCCACAACAACATCTTTCTCCGCCGCAGCCATTTGATCAGAATCCAATCGCCGAAACACAAAATCAAACGATACATCTCCTACCGGTATAATTTTCACCTTGGCGGCGTCTTCCAGTTTTGCTATCCCTTCACTTAAATCAAACAAAGCAGCCATGATCGGCACTGGCGCTATCGATGCAACTGAAATTTGGTCATCCGCAAACATTGTCAACACAACATCAGTGTTTAGAGTTTTTTTAATCCCATGGAGACTGAGTTCAAACTCTACAGGGGTAGTTATTCGCCGCTTCTTGATAAGATCCTGCATGACACTCTTCTCGACATGTGCGGATACAGAAGCCTCAGGGAATTTGAACGTCTCGAACAACAGGAAACGCATGCGTACGTTCCGCAAGTCCACTTGTGTGTCAACTGAATTTAGATCAACCGTTAAAGCAGCAAACCCTTCACTGTCGACCCCTCCTTCAAAGATTGCGAAATGGCTCATTTCACGCTTGATGCCATCCTTTTCTTTCAGTGACTGAAAGGCCAGTTTAGAAACGGAGTTGTCGAGTTTCCAACCATCGCCAAAGGGATTCTCCTGTGCGATGACCGATCGTGAGAATATCGTAACCAACAGAAAGGCCAGGCACCAGTAGAGCCCCTCCACCGTGAAGAGTTTCGTCGTATTCAAAAACAGTTTACAAGTGATTGAAGGTATTCTCATCTGTGCACCAAGCTCTCTAAGGTCTTCATGGAATTGTTCCGTTAGACTCCATCTCAACACCTTTAACTCTACCCCACAACGCGATGCCTTAAGCATCCCTAATTTATGCTATTTTCTGATCTACAACGGATAAGCTATTTTGCCTACTGGGATATTGCACAATGAGATGAGTACACCCACTATTGCATTCGATCTAAAACCAAGGATGGTTCGTTCCGTGAATATGACATTTGCAGCAATCACAGCCGATCGCCCTACAAATTGCATAAAGCTCTCGCTTCGTAATTGTCTGTTACTAATGACCATGATGATACAGCAAACACCTGCATGGGCCGGAGATCCCACTATATTCTCGGTCGACACTCAGAATGGAAATTTCAATATTCTTGTGCGCGGTAAAAACTTTGGGGCTTTCTGTAATACATGTGAGGTGAGCATACATTTCAACCAGTTTTCCCACTCCTCGAAGATCAAGCAATGGCGCGAAAGTTCTATTCTCATAGAGTCTTTCGATGTCGGATTGGAGCGGTCTGTTGGTATTCAGGTTATATCCCCACAGGGGAACAGTAATATTGTGCGAACCCGCCTACCCCCGCGAATAGTCCCGAGAATGACCGCCAACAAGTATCTACCTGACAAACAATTGCCGGAACAATGGCGCTCACAAATTTTTATAGGGAGACAATCAGTGGGAGACGAAGGAGTTATTGAGTTTAATCTGGATCGGCCCAGACCCGAGTGCGGCAAGAAGGGCGAACGTTTTGCAAGAGCAGAACTTTATCTAGCACCAAAAAGCAGATTTTCCAAGGCAATGATTGTTGCTCAGCCTAGTGCGGCTTGTTTCGACTGCAGCCCTCTAAAAGTAGCGTATACCTACGAACCAACAGGATATCTTGCCCTTCAAGTACATACATATTACCAGGTGATAGATGGGTCCTGCCTTGATCAAAAGAACTAGCTAGTAAAGGCCATCATATCGGTTGCAGTGTAAGCCAGGCGCAAAAATTATGTGGCTACGGACATCAATAGGTAAAATTACCTATTTTTTTGTCCAATCGAAGACTTAAATCCCCAACACCATAATGCCATAGTGGTTTATAAAGCACCCCAAACAAAATGAAGACACCTAAGCAGCAGCTAACTTAAGAACCACAGCAATAGAATGGAATTGGAAGTATTATGGAAAATACAAGAATATCTACCGTTTTAATCGTTGAAGACCAAACAGAAACACGTAAAAAAATTGAAACTGCTATACATCAACACAATTCCTTAAAACTTCTTGGCTCAGCAGCGAACGCGGCGGACGCTCGCTACTACCTTAACCATTCAATGCCAGATGTATTGATCACAGATATTCAACTTCCTGACGGAAGTGGTATCGACCTCATCGATACCTACTCGTCAAAGGGAGGTCGAAACGCGCTCGTGGTAACCGTATTCAACGATGACAGGCATATTGTTTCGGCAATTCAAGCCGGTGCTATTGGATACCTGTTAAAGGATCGCGAGATAGACTTGATTGGATCGGATGTAATGACAATGATTAATGGCGGATCCCCGATTAGCCCCTGCATAGCACGCCGACTACTTAAGAGGTTTTCATCTATAGCTGGAAATAGAATACAACAATCAGCTGAATCACCAGCCCTAACAAAGCGTGAATCTGAAGTCCTTGGCTTGATCGCTAAAGGCTTTACGTACTCTGAGATTGCTCATATGTTGTTCTTATCAGTGCATACAGTCAACTCTCATATTAAACGCTTGTATCAGAAACTTGCTGTTAAATCCAGAGGAGAAGCAGTCTATGAGGCCACACAGTTGGGATTGATTGGCTAATGGTGTGACTGCTGAGTCTTACAGACACAATGATGTAGCAAGTAGTATTCTCCCGTATTATCTTAGGTTACTTCTCACATTGCTTCTAGTTGTGTCCAGTGCACTTATCGCTTTCTGGCTGCATACACAAGCTCGTCTGATATTGCCAGATGCAAGCATAGAAATCAGCGAAATGTTTTATAGCTCGAACAACAATACAGACTCTCCAGTCGATGAAGAAAGCAACGCTACTGTTAAATTGAACCGCAAATACCTGAACAATTCCCACAACCATTCGATCAGGCAGTACCACGGGACTTATACGGTCTTTCTGGATCTCAACGTTCCCCCAGATCGCCTATGGGCACTCTATTGCCCAAAAATTTCTGTCGGCTCAAAGATCTACCTGAACTCAAAAATTTTAGGGGAAAGTAAATCGAAAAATTTTCTTAGCATGCAAATTGGAAACACAACTAACACCTATCTCAACATTCCCAACGGGCTATTAAAACGAGGGCGGAATCAAATACAGATAAAGACAAAAGAAACTACACCTACGATCGCTGTGCTCTTCCCATTTCATTTAGGCCCCGATAGTGAACTGCGCAACTCCTACGAAAAGCAAAATCTGTTTGCTTTCAGCCTGGCTTTCCTAACTGCAGTGTTATTACTTTTCACTGCAACCGCCTATTTTGTTCTATTTCTATTTTGCCAGAACGATCCTGTTTATGGTTGGTTTAGCTTGCTTTGTGTCACCTGGGCATTGATGTTATTCAGCCACCACACACCAATTCAATATTCGAACAGTCTTAATTTATCAATCCCGATTCTAGATATCACCACAATAGTTTTCATCTGTGCCCTGGTTATTTTCCTTCACCGCAGTGTCAATCTTCATAGAATTAACTTTGAACTGATAGTAATTTTTATTGGTTTGTTAGCAGTTTGCATCGATCAACTTATTTCCTTGACCAAGTATTCATATTTATCGCATTTTCCGGTTCAATTTTTCTTGTGGCTCGGTTGTGCGTACCTTGTATCTATACCGCCCATAAATCGTAACTCTCAAAACGGAAACCTCGCCTACTTAATGATTGTACCTCTTGTCATTTTGCTCACCAGCCAGTCTCTGAATATCTACAACCAGTACTTATCATTAGTGGAAATGCATATTAACAGCCTATATTTTGCGGCTCCATTTTTCGTTTTTGTGGCTGCCATTAAACTCATAAAAGACCTCGTTGACTCCCGAGAAAACTTAAGAATTAGCAATTTGAGTTTGGAAAAAAGAGTCAAAACACGTAGCCAGCAACTGGAAGACTACTACAGACAGCTACAGACCATGGAAAAACAAAGAATAATCGCCGAAGAACGAGATCGAATAATGATGGAAATGCATGACGGCTTAGGTTCCCATCTTATCTCGATGATATCTCTTCTTGACACAAGTGTGGTCGATCCGGTACCACTACGAAAAACCGTAAAATTTGCCCTGGACGATCTGAGAATTGTCATCGACTCACTCGATCCGGATATCACTGATTTGGGTGATGTGCTGGGAATGGCTCGATCGCGAATTGAAAATTCACTTAGCGATTCAGGCATCAGATTAGTGTGGTGCGTTGAATACTCTGCCACCACTAGATGCATCGATCCATCACAAGCTCTGCAACTCCTGAGGATTGTACAAGAGGCCTGTAGCAATGTTCTTAAACATGCAAACGCATCAGAGTTGACTATTGGCTCATTCTCTCACGGCGGGGATTTCTGCATCTTTGTCAAGGACAATGGCAGCCTCTACGAAGTAAATAAGACTGGCAGGGGCATTATCAACATGAGCCGGCGTGCCCGGGAGATAGGTGCTGTACTTACAATCGAAAACGGAACTTCGGGCACCGAAGTACGCTTGACGTTTGCGTAACCCGGAACTTAGTGTTTGGTAGGTGGTGCTTATCTAACTTCTGCCAGCGTCAAAATATTTGCTAATCGAATCACTGATACTGGGGATAGCCACCTACGGGACTATAAGTATAATTACAACGACCTGAAATTGGTCAATCTATAGTTAACACTTGATGAATCACCCAAAAAGCATTTTATGCATACTATTCTTACAACTGTGATTTTTATTGCTGCCCTGACAGGGGCTTTACCCGTATCTGCAGGTTGTGAAATAAGAATACGGGTGGTAAATAGCACTAAATCCCCGGTTCTGATGAAATGGCAGAACAGCGAAGTCAAAACACCAGGTACAGAATGGGCAATTGCAGATCTAGTCGCAACCAGCGATCAGATAAAAATCAAACCAAATGCGCATAGCTTTTCCATTTACCAGGCTCCGTTTGATTGCAACCACAGTCGACGCTTCAGATTCAAGATTGACAGTAACACTGGGGCAAGCAGGTTCGTTTACCACCCGACTTCAGGATCTTGGGATGAAGGTCAGAATGTAACAATCCGGATATTTGAGCAGTGAATCAAGCGCACGAAGGTTGTTCACAGCAAGTACAGAAAACGGTTAGCCTAATGAATTCAATATATTCTATCAAAAAGTCCTGGCTCCAGATCACGCTTGGCTGCGCTTTTTTACTAATGTGCACAAACGCTAACTCCGCACAACGAATTGCGCTTGTCATCGGGAATGGTGCCTATTCCACAGTAGGCGCGCTACCTAACCCTCCGGCCGATGCAGAATTGATCGCGAGCACACTCGAAAACCTTGGATTCGACACCACTCTCGCAGTAGATTCAAACCAACTTGAAATGAAACGCGCTATCGCCGAGTTTGGACGATCATTGCGCTCCGCCGAAAGAAATGCCGTAGGATTTTTCTACTACGCCGGGCACGGCATACAGGCCCGTGGTCGCAATTACTTGTTACCCATTGAAGCCACCCCCACTGACGAAACAGATCTGGACTTAATGGGCGTTGAAGCAAACTGGGTACTTCGCCAGATGGAGTCTGCCGGAAACCGCACAAATATCATCGTTCTGGACGCTTGCCGCAATAACCCTTTCGTGTCCGCCAATAGATCCCTTTCTCGTGGTTTGGCACAAATTGACGCGCCGACAGGCAGCTTTATTTCCTATGCAACAGCACCTGGTAAAATTGCACTCGACGGTAGCGGTGAAAACAGCCCGTTTACATTAGCTTTAGTAAAAGCACTCCCAAAGCAGGGAATTCCGATAGAGCAGGTGTTCAAAAGTGTACGTGTCGATGTGATCAAGGCTACAAAAGGAGGTCAGATACCATGGGATAGTTCATCGCTTATAGAAGATTTTTACATGACTCCTGACAATAAAAGTGTGGAAAACCCTACCACGGCCGAACGCAGCGACCAAATCTCTACCGATGAATTGCTTAAAGAACCGATAACCAAAGCTGAATCACAGGTGCCCGCTAAACCTGCTCCCGATGAGTTTACGCTCTTCGAACGGGCTGCAACCGAGCGGAACATTGAGGACCTGGAGCTTTACGCCCAACTTTTCCCAAATGGGCAATTTATCGCTCTGGTTCAGGCAGAGATCGCAAATATTCAGAAAACCACCAATACACCAAAACCTCTGACTGACGATACAACCAACAATATTGCAGCAGACGCGTCATCTGATATCACAACAGATACCGGGGAGTCTTCGACAAAACAACTACCTGAAAACATCACGTTCGAAGATACACTTGGCTTTGGCGTTATTCTGGAAGGCGAATCTTTGTCAATTTTACAACTCACCAGGCGCAGCCCCGTATACCCGCCTATAGTAGGACTCGAAGAAAGCTATTGGAAAAATGTAACATGCAGCAATTGCCATAGCTGGGATAAAGCCACGCTCTGCACACAGGGTGAGTTTTTTGTAGGCACAAATGACCATGCATTGTCGAGAATTGAGCATCCCTATGGGGGTAAGTTCAAAACCGCCATACGTAGCTGGGCTGAATCCGGCTGCAATTAATTTAGCACACACCTCGCATTTACTAATATTGTAAAACCAACGGGCTACCTATTAATTACAGCCACAGGCCAACCGGGCCGGTATCTCTATTAGCTTTGTTCAATCGATCTTTTTTGCATCCGCAAAGCAATACACCCACCCTACTGCCCGGTGACCAAATCTATCTCCATCTGGTTCCACCTGTAATTAATAGAGTGACTTTCTCCATTGGAGTTACGCATAGCATCAGACCAGATCAACGTCATCCTTCGACCATCAGCACTTATCCACTTAGGTGACAGCTTGGGCTGATAAGTAAGATTCATGGGATCATCAACAGTCCAGTGGTCTGTATAGTAAAACTGCGTCCAGGGGCCATAGGGATTTTCTGAATACCACAAACCCAGACTACCGGTTTTCGTATGCATCCAGCTGTCGTAATAGTCAGCGCCGGCTTTACTTAAGCCATCTCCAGCATAGGTTCCGCCGTTTACCATTACATACAATTGTAAGCCGGGATTCCAGACAACAGATGGCAGCCACGAATACCAACCAAAATACTCACCATTCGAATTGCTTTCGGGATAAACCATATTCGGCTGTCGAGATTCGATGTCAGAAGTCCACTGCGCAGTGCTGTTATCCCATCCGCTAAAATACTGCCATGCACTTCGCCGACCTAGTTCACCCGCAGGTGCACGCGCTAAAAGCAGTTCATGACTCTTAGCCCCCTCTGGCGAGTAAATGTAAACATACCCGTCAGGCGACGCACTGTGGTCTTTTCCATTTTGAACAAACGAGGCATAACTAAACGGATACGCGGTCTTCTCTTTGTCGTATCTTCCACTCTCTTCAAAAAAGAACATCTCATCACTATTAAGCAGTTCACGATCGCTATCCCAACGATCCAGATACTTATCATTGTTATTGCGATCGACTCTATTCCAGCTATTACCAGAGTCATAAGAACGCAGCAGCTTCATTCCACGAAATGGCCCGTTTGACCACGAATTACCTTGAGTTTTAGATACAAAAGAATACAGAATACCTTCAACTGATAATACTCCATACCCGAACCACCCATCCCCATCAATGTGAAAGTTTGGGTAATTCTGAATTTCCAATCTTGAGAAGTTGTTAGCATCTCCCGTCATTCTATAAAGACGGTTGTGATACGTAAACTCAGACCCTAGCCAATCGCCATCATCCATCGAAGTGACAACACTGTCGTCCGCAGCCCATGTCTGACACCAATTGTCGCCTTTGCCACCAATACGTTTAAGTGTCGCTCGGTCAAATCGAACATCGACCGGACGCGAACCAGTGCCTGGAGCGTCGGTGCCAACGGAGACGCCTCCGACCAGGCAACTTTGACCCGATTCATGACCCCAACCATCACCATCGTAATCAATCACAGTAGCACTGCATTGCGGGTGAGACTGGACCTGCAGATCAGTTATCCCCCAGGTTTCACCAGGTCGGATATTTCGAAAAACAATTAAGTTCTGCCCACTGCTAAGGCTTGTGCCAGGTAAGACAAATTGGTCACCGTTATTGTGCTTTCTTTTCGGCCCCTTCGATAGGTACCCTAGCCTTTCAGAGTTTAGCCATACCGAGACTTCGTCTTTCCTGTTTACGTCATAACCTCTGACAAACAATGTTTTAGAGGAACCATCGCTATTGAATAAAAATTTCGCTTCACTATAGGAATTAGAGGAGCCGTAGTTGTAGCCATATTTGTCTGACTTAACTACACCGCTTAGAGGAATCGCGTTGGCATAAACGTCTGTTGCCCCACCACCGGGGTCCGGCTCTGTACCTGGTTCAGAACCTGTCCCGGAGTTCGAATCATTGTCCAGAACGCATTCACTAACACGAATCTCTGTGACACCCCACTTCTCGGTACTTTCTTTTGGTCTGAAAGTCACGGTGCCTACACCTACGTCTGCCATTTCAACTACAAAAGTATCACCCTGGTTTAATCTGTTATTTCCTTTGCTTCTACTCAGATATCCGATCCCCACATTATTGGCGAGAACCTGCACTTCCTCGGGTCTGTCAATGTCGTACCCCTTTACATTCAGAGTGACAGGAGCCGAGCAGCCGGAAATAGAAAATGTAATTTCACTCAGTTCACCGTTGTTTCCGTATCCGAGACCATACTTACCGGTATTTAAGGTTCCGGGATTCAGTTCCACGGTAGTAGCATCACTCGAAAGCAAGGAGGCACCCTTAAAGCTTTCCGCTGAATCCTGAGAAGTAGTTCCACCACACCCGAATCCAACAAATGCGATAAACGTAAAAATGAGAATATTTCTGCTCATAAGCGCCACACGGTATGAAGTCCTTTTCTATGGTGGCGACAAAGTCCCCGAACACTAAAGAATACCGCTGCTCGATCAATCGCAAATTCGGGTAGTACTTTACAGGTTTGAATAGGAGTACAATTTGTGCCTGACCCGGGCCACAAACCTTCAGTCAAAACGAAGTGCGTTTGCCCGTTTTCATGCAAATATTTGTCTGATTTAGTACCTTCCCGGCGTACTGCCCACTCGGACGCACAATTCGGGCACACAGAAATTATCGGCCGCAGCAGAGTCGAATCATCGGACATTACACCTCATCGGACCACCATGAACAGCCAACTAACTGTCGCCGCACATATTCTTGCAGTCCTTGCGCATAGTAAAGACGAAAGCGCTGTAACGTCCGACGTTTTAGCTGAGGGGTTTGGAACCAGCCCAGTCGTTATCCGACGTGTGTTGGCGAAACTCAAAAAAGCAGGCTTGATCGCAAGTCGGCCCGGTGCCGGCGGCGGCAGCATCCTTGCGAAACCGTCAAATGAAATCACCCTGCGAGATGCTTACACAGCAATCACAGATGACGACGCCACTGTGCTTGCCCGCCACCCCGGGCACTGCGGCGACGGTATAGACATTGCGCCCATTATTGCCGAGTACCTCAACGAATTGTTCGACGATGCAGAACAGGCCCTGCTAAGGAACCTGGGGTCGGTGAACATTTCTGATCTGACGCAAGAGATTGGTAAGCGCCTTAATTCGCCTGACACCTAGCCTGCATTATTCATGAAGCGGCAGCGTAGAAATAGATATAAACCTTGATTTATAGCGCTTTTACTCACATTTAGTGTGGGGTGAAATCAAGCACACCGTCTATCCGACATCAGCTATATCGCGTCATGTCCAACCCGCCCCCACCCCGGCATGTGTCGAACCCCGCTTCTCACGCGATCGGTCGACCTTCATTGCGTTATTGTCCCTGATCACCAGACCCCATGAATGATGTTGGCCATTTTTTCCTAAAAATAAATCAAATTTGTCACCTTGTTATTCGTAACCTATTCTGTTACAAATAAGCCAAATTAAAAGAGGCTACAGATATGGTGAATAAAAGTTCAGGCACACTGAAGGGTACAGATCGAGTATTTTTGATAGCGCTAATTGTCTGGATCGCATTGCAATTATCCAGAGCAATTGCACTTACGCTAATCGATTCAATTAATGCAGGTACGGACTCAGATGCATGGCTGTACCCTGCATACCTTGATTTGTTCGCGACGGTTTTCGCGCTGCCTTTGATGTGGGCGATATGGAAGCATCGGGGTTTGCTCACCTGGACAGCAACGATCATGTATCTCACAATTTCAATCGTAGACCATGGCGGTAATCTGGTGACTACCACTTTCGTTGGCCCTCCCTCTATTGCTGAAGGAATGAACCCGTATCTGATTCCGGTCATTCAGACTGCGTTGGATTTTCTATTCGTTGTTCTGCTTTTTGTTCCTCGATTCCGCAACCTGTTCTTTCGGATAGAAGAATCCACAGTGTAGTGATCAAATATTTAATTAAAGATCGCCGGCAAAGAGCCTGTTATCGCTTTCAAGATGTACAAGTCGGAATCGAATATATAGCGCAAATTAGAGACTACTGTGGATAGGTAATCGGATCGCAACCGCTGACTAAACCAGATTACCTATCCGCGCTGGCAAAAAACAATGGCAGAGTAGGCAGTTAGCAATACAAGCCATCTCCTATCAGCGCCTTTGTACTGCTTTTCCACAGTAACAACAAAATTCTTTGGTATTGGCAGTTCTATTAAATCAAGATTATTAAATATCGATTCTATTTTTTCATTTAAGTGCGGTCATATTAAGACAACCCAATCTGCTCATAGAAACCACCATCATTTAATTTGGACAAATAATCACGCACACCTGCTACATCTGCAGCATAGGTGACACCTTTCCATACTTCAGATGTTTGAAATACTTTTGCCTTGATCTCACCGGCACTGATCGCCATATCAACGGCCTCTGGAATATAGAATTCATCGTTAATTAAATCAGCAGACTCCCGTAAGAATGACTGGAAAGCGCTTTCAAGTAATTTAAATATAGAAGGATGAAACCCCCAGAATGTCATGGAGACAATCGAATCATTACCGACCTTTACAGCATGATCAGCACGAGGCTCTACAATCATTTCGGGAGTGATATTGCTAACTTCGTGAATAGATACCAGGTAGCCGTCGGGATCAACTGAACAAATACCTCTGTTGACTCCTCCAGAACGACTCAAAGTGTTTTTCAGCAGGTATCCAGGTAGTGCACAAACCTGCGGATCAAGTTTGTTCTCTTGCAAATAATTTCCGATTATCCTGAAGTTCTGGCGGCCATAATAGTCGTCCGCATTAATCACAACAAATGGATTCTTAACCATAGCCTGACAAACGAGCACCGCATGGCCGGTACCCCAGGGTTTTCCCCGGGGGTTTTCCTGCAGATTAATCCCGTGCGGGCTCATCCCCGTGGCCAGCTCTTGAACAACAAAATCAATCTTTAGACCGTCGCCATAGAATGCCAAACGACTGGAGTACTCAGAAGTATCCTGTTTATCACTTACGACAAATACAACGTGCTTAAACCCGGCACTATAGGCATCGCGAATGCTGTACTCAAACAACGATTCCCCGCCTGGCCCAACCTCGGCCAAAGGCTTATCGCCACCAAACCTACTGCCTCTGCCAGCCGCCAGAATTACTAATGTAAGACGAGACATATTGCCTCCAATGAGAGTGTTCGTAAATTACCCGCTTAAAGAAAAGCACTCTTTTTTCCACGGCTTAGATAAAACACTACAAATACACAAACACCTGTACTGGCTAACAGTATTGTCGATAGTGCAGCGGCAATGCCAAACTCACCATCAAGAACTGACACATAAATGTGCACTGGCATCGTGATCGTTCGACCGGTGTATAAGATCAGCGTTGCCGAGAGCTCGTTTATTGCAGTAATAAAGCTCATCATCGCACCCGCTATGATACCAGGCATAATAAGCGGCACTGTCACGAATGAAAATACTCTGAACGGGCTTGCGCCAAGTACGGCGGCAGCTTCTTCAATTGAGGGTTTCACTTGTCGAAGGCTTGAGGTTGTCGAACGCACACCATAAGGCAGCCGCCTGATAAACAGCACCAGAATGATAATGGCACTGGTTGCCACCAGGTCGACTGGCCAGCGGTTAAAAGTTGTAACAAAGCCTATGGCCATCACAATACCCGGCACCAGGTAAGGCACCATCAGTATGGTGTCGAGCATTCCTGATACGCGCCCTTCCCTTCTGACAATCAGATAAGAAATCATTCCGCTCACCAGAGTGATAAACAATACCGCAGCCCCCGCAAACACGAAGCTGTTCACCACAGCACGGGAAATTTCATGGATTACGCGGTGATAACTGTTTAGTCCGAAATTACCGGTAAAAACAGGGCCATTTGTCTCAAGAAATGACGTATAAATAACGACAACTGAAGGGATAACACTGCATAGCACAATGGTGTAGCAGACTACCGTTACCAGCACTGCACGCCACCCCTGAAGCTTCACCGGCCTGGACACGTTGGTCAGGGAACTGGCATATCGTTTCTTTGAAATAATATAGCGTTGCAGCAATACCCCCGCAATTGAGATTGCAATCATCAACATTGAAATTGTAACCGCTAATGTGGGAGGTCCGCCAAGCTCAGACGTATACTGGCTGTAGGCAACAGTCGATAACGTCCGTACTTTCCGCCCAATAATAGACGGTGTGCCAAAGTCAGCTATCGACAGTACAAAGGTTAAAATTGCGCCGGTACTGACCGCAGGAAACACCAGAGGTAGCGTCACTTGCCGAAAGCGCTGAAATGGCGTACAGCCAAGATTTTCGGCGGCTTCTTCCAATGATTTATTAATCGATGAAAATGCGCTCTCTGTCATTAGATAAACAAACGGATAGAACTTTAAACTGAAGACCAGCACTATTCCGGTGTAACCATAAATCGTGGGAACATTAACCCCGAACTGCTCAAAAAAGTTCGTTACTACACCATTGGCACCAAATATCATTATCCATGCATATGCACCAATAAACGGGGGCGACACAAGCGCCAGGACCGCCAGAGTAGAGATAAGCGCTTTGCCCGGCAGCTGATAGCGGGACATGCAATATGCCAGTGGAATTCCCAATAAACAGGCGCCAATCATACCCAACACACCAACAATTATGGTGTTTTTGAAAGCTGCCAGGTAATACTTGTGACCAAGTATTTTTGCATAGTTTGCCAGGGTAAACTGGCCAGTCTCTGCGTCTACAAAGCTCACCAGAAACACTTTACCTATTGGCAAAAATAACAAAACCCCAATGGTGACAATTGTTAGAACCAGCACCGTGGACCAAAACCCGGGCCTAAACCTCTGCAGGGCGTTATGGTCAGTGCTTACACCCGCAGTCACAAACGCAATCCATTTTCTTTTGCCTGGTAAAAACCCAGATCATTTTTATCAATGAGTACGCCAACAGCCGAACCTTCCGTCAGCTTCACGTATTCTTCCCTGGGCTCACTAATGATCTGGATTGTTGTTCCGTCAGCAGCTGCGACCACCAGCCTTAACTCACGCCCGGCAAAACTGTGATACTGAACAGTGGCCGGAAACTGTATATGGGTAGCCACGGAGTTCGACGGCTTATCACCTGGTTGCAGCCGGACGTGTTCAGGCCTGACAGACACAACAGCATCCTTCGCAGCCAGCGGCTCTATTCGATCTATCGGAATGTCAGTGACCAGTCCGCAAAAACTCAATTTGCCAGAGTCTTCGCTTAGTGGCAGAAAGTTATTCGACCCAACGAACGATGCGACAAACTGGTTAGCGGGTTGATGGTATATCGCCCAGGGCGTATCGCTTTGCTGAATAACTCCTTCATGCATTACACAGACATAATCAGACATTTCCAGCGCCTCTTCCTGATCATGCGTGACATAGATTGTGGTGATTCCAAGTTTCTGCTGCAATGATCTTAGCTCGCGGCGTAGATCTATTCTTAACTGCGCATCAAGATTTGATAGTGGTTCATCCATCAGCAACACCTGCGGATTGGTCACCAGAGCGCGAGCAAGCCCTACCCGTTGTTGCTGTCCACCGCTGAGCTCATGCGGCATACGGTTAGCCAGATTCTCAAGCTGAACCACTTTCAGTATATCGTCTACCCGGGATTGAATTTCTGACCGTGGAACCTTGTGCTGCTTCAACCCGAACGCCACATTTTTCGTCACTGATAAGTGCGGGAAAATTGCGTAGTCCTGAAACACCATTCCAATATTGCGTTTATACACCGGGGTATGATCAAGCAACTGACCATCAACCAGCAATGACCCCTGATCCTGATGATGAAAACCGGCAATGGTCCTTAGTAGTGTGGTTTTACCGCAGCCACTGGGGCCAAGTAATGTAAAAAATGAACCGGTTGGTATATCAAGAGAGATATCTTGCAACGCAACAACAGGTCCGTAGCTTTTTTTAATATTGTTTATCTGAACTCTTGCCACAGGTTGATAGATATCCGGTCAAACGAAAAAGTTGAGGTTACGACTACACCAATAAAAAAGGCTGTTGAGGAGTTACCCAACAGCCTTGGTTTTCTTACGGAATGAAGGATTACTGCACTTCAAGCAACAGTTCACCCCACAATTTGACCAGTCGCTTTCGATTATCTGCAGCCCAGGTGCCATCATAGTCAATGGCCGCAAAATCTGCCAACGGGGTTAATTCAGGAACGGACTCTACGTCTGTACGAATCGGACGCCGGCCAACTGATGCCACCACTGTTTGTGCTTCCTTTGAGTTCATGAAATCAAGGAATTTCTTACCGCCATCAGAGTTTTTAGCACCCTTGAGCAACGCCATCCCATCAGGAACAATCGACGTACCTTCTGACGGATAAACAATCTCTACAGGCCCACCGCCAAGCTTAAAACGCAATGCGGCGTCTTCCAGGGTCACACCGATCGCCAGCTCTCCATCGTTGACAAACTTCGGCACGGCGCCGGAACTGTTTGAGAGAATAAAATTCCCCAACAATCCTTCATACACCTGCCAGCCTTTCTCTTCACCAAATGCCTGAAGTACGGTGGCAAGTTGAATATACGAAGAGCCTGACTTGTCAGCGCGAGCCGATGAAATCATTTCACGATAATCTTCCTTGGCCAGATCTGCCCAGCTTGTTGGCATGGCTTTTCCATCCAGCTTGTCCGGATTGACCAAAAACACGCTGACAACAGCGGTAAATGGCAGCCATGTACTAGGCCTTAGATTAGGGTTGATCATGTCCGCGTCTGCTGGCTCGTAGGTTTCGAACAAATCAGCGTTAGCGTCTAGTACAGCACCCCCTACGCTCCAGATAACATCAGCGCTTTTGCCTTCACCCTCAGCCTTTATGCGATTCATTAGTTCGCCTGTCCCGGCTTTAACGATCTCGACCTCCATGCCTGAACTTTCCCGGAACATCGGAACCAATTCATCGACAATAGCCTGAGGGGCTGCCGTGTAGACAGTGACTGGATCAGCCGCGAGGGCGGGATTAACAAAGCCCAGCACACTGATCAAAGATGCAGTGACCGTAGCTCTGAGCGAATATTTGCTCAATTTCATTTTCCTCTCCGTTGTTTTTATATCGATGTGTTGTTAGCATTTATCGCAAAGTAGACTTCAGAAAATCAAAGCGAACAGCACTGTCTCGATAATTTTCTACCAAAAAACACAATTAACCCTATCATGATTTACTGCGATGCTGCCAGCCTTTCCCTGTCAGTTTTTTATTATTTTGAAGACGGAATTCAGACACATTTGTCATTAGTAATTACCGCCGATACCGGGAACCACTATGCATTCGACACCCATAAAGGCACTGCTATTCGATATGGGTGGCGTTGTATTGACCGTGGATTTTAGCCAGGTCTTCAAGTCCTGGGCAGAGATTACCCCTTTAGATGAAACGGAACTGAAATCCCGCTTCAAAATGGACACCCCCTACCAGCAACATGAAAAAGGTACCATCACTGCGTCTCAATTTTTTGAGCACCAGAGAAGTACACTTGAACTCACTGGCTCAGACTCTGAAATATTGGCTGGCTGGAATGCCATTTTTGGATCGGAAATCACCGAAAGCCTCAATGCCATAGACTCCGTTCGCCACAAAATACCAACCTATGGATTTACCAACACCAACCTGACTCACCAACTCTATTGGGAGCATCACTTCCCACGCGTGCGCAATACATTCAAAAAGCTCTTCGTTTCATCAGAAATAGGCCTGCGCAAACCAGATGCTGACGCTTTTCACTATGTACTCAATGATGTCTCGGTTAAACCTGAAGAACTATTATTCTTTGATGACTCAGAAGAAAATATTGTGGGCGCTGAAGAACTGGGCATTAACACAGTTCTGGTGACGGATTCCGCATCGGTTATTTCCGCGCTAAAAGATTTCACATGACCAGGTTTTAAAATCCATCGCGAAAGACAACCGGGGGAAACAGGTGAATGTCCAACTGTTTGCACCAACGTGCTGCCGTTACGCCAGAATAGATTTGCACAGGTTTTCGTAGAACCAGGCATAGAATATACAATGAAAGTGTCAGGACTTTGTTGCTCATCCTGTCGGCAATTTAGACACCCCTAACTATTTCCCTATTGTGTGTTGCCATTTCCCCATTGCTTCAGCCGCACTCGAATAGTCCATTCTTACCGCTAGTTTCAGATAACACACTATTTCTAAATTCGGCGTTTAGAGTGATGAGCTTTTCGCGAAAATGCAGTACAGTTGAGTACTCTTCTGGAAGGCCGTTAGAAATTTATTACAAGTTACTTTAAGCCACAATATTTTACCCTTACTGGTCATGACGGTTATAGTTACTATTGTCCCGTTATGATGGAGTCAACTATTACGCATAAAAATGCTGGTCACGTTCACCACCAATTAGACAGTGGTTACCGTCGCCTGCCCTCCGCATTGCCGGACGGCGCTAACACAATGAATACGATATTACCGATACACGTGCCGCTGAACAGCTCACTGGAATATTCAACGATCAAAAACTCTCAACTGGAAGTCTCCCTTTACGTTAGTGAAATCGTCATTCACCTTTCCAGCATTAATAGAACCCCGTCCCGGTTAAGATCAAAAACACACAGACAGCACGAATCTACCGGTTATGAAAGCACACCTTTGCCCGAATGACTAAATCAACGCAGATGAGTACTTCCTCCCAGCAAAAGCGAAATACTTCCTGCGCCTCAACAGCCTGATGACACTGATAGATCGCTTAAAACTATGCCCTTTAAAACACTAGACAGGATTTATTGAAAAATGAAACTAGCCACCTTAAAAAATGCCACCCGCGACGGCGTTCTTGTTGTAGTGTCTAAAGATCTAACTCAGTGCACAACGGTAGGTCATATAGCGCCAACGCTGCAGGCAGCATTAGATAACTGGGAGAAACTAGCGCCCCGACTAGCACGGGTCGCCCAGGGCCTGGAAAGTGGCGGCCAACCGATACAGCGCTTTCGCGAAAGAGACGCCATGTCACCATTGCCACGTGCTTTTCAATGGGCAGACGGATCAGCCTATGTAAATCATGTGGAGTTAGTTCGCAAAGCGCGCAAGTCCGAAATGCCGGCAAGCTTTTGGACTGACCCGCTGATGTATCAGGGTGGTTCAGACACATTCTTATCCCCCCGTGATCCCATATCAGTCGCAGACGAAGCCTATGGAATAGACATGGAAGGGGAAGTTGCAGTTATCGTGGATGACGTAGCGATGGGCGCCACACCTGAACAAGCCGCAAAATCCATACGCCTGATTATGCTTGTCAATGACGTTTCCCTGCGCGGCCTTATTCCAGCCGAGCTTGGTAAAGGATTTGGCTTCCTTCAATCTAAACCATCATCAGCATTCTCTCCTGTTGCTGTAACACCAGAGGAACTAGGGGATTCATGGAAAGATGGCAAAGTCCACCTGCCCCTGTGCGTTGACTATAATGGTGAAGCTTTTGGTCGCGCAGAAGCCGGTGTCGATATGACCTTTGATTTTGGCCAATTGATTGCCCACGCGGCTAAAACCCGTGCGCTTTCAGCCGGAGCAATCATAGGGTCAGGCACAGTGTCGAATAAATTAAACGGGGGCCCGGGCACACCAGTTTCAGATGGCGGAGTTGGCTATTCGTGTATCGCAGAAGTACGCATGATAGAAGAAATCAAAAACGGAAAACCCTCTACCGGTTTTATGAAATTTGGCGACACAGTACGCATCGAAATGAAAGACCACAATGGCGCATCAATCTTTGGTGCCATTGAACAAGTGGTTAAGCAATATGAGTGCGATAATTCTTTATAACTATTGGCCAATTGAGTCCGCCACCAGCGGAAGCGGACTCGATTAAATCACCGGTGATGAATGCAGGCTGGCCTGCAGAGTTTAGTGGTGCCAGTCACGTCCAATGCGAACTACCAGTAACTCTACCGAGACATAATACAGCGCGCATAATATGCCAGGCAACAATTTACAATCACACCATTCTCTTTTTTTGTAACTGCCCTACCCTGTTGTAAAAAACCACGACAGCACATCATTGGATAAGCTCCAAACCCGCCACTTGTGTAAAAGGGCCACCAGACCTCTTTTAATGGCATCAATCTTTCTACACTCAACAGCAATACAGTACCAGGCAGTCGCGGTTTCTTTGCAACGTTGGAATGATGACTTCAATTAGGTGAAGCATTTTCATTTTTTCCATTGCAGATAAGCGTTTGAATGAAATATTTTCATTGATCAATCGCTTTTCATGCATATGAGGTACTAGAAAACCTCATTGATTCCGCAAGATGCTCAAACTGGTTAATTACGTGCCACACGGCGTTTACCCTGCTTACGATTCAAAGGGAAACTGACACGTTGATTGGAAGCGCTCAGCGGTGTGAGGCGCTTACTTATAGGGATATTCCTTTGGGATTGCATTTCCTCAAAAGCATACGCGGTAAACTGATCAGTATATTTATTCTGATAAAGATGGTTCCGCTAATTGCACTCGCGCTGCTTGCCTGGCATGCGGCTGTTCGCTTAAGCGAAGAAGTGAACGATCGCTCTGCCGTGATGGCGGACAATATGCTGGAAAGTATTCAGGAGGTGGGCAACTCAGTCATAGAAGACAGCACTGTTGCACTGAGTGACCGGTCCCGGGAATCCATCGAACGCCTAAGTACCGACACCGCTCGAGCCATAGCAAATTTTCTTTACGAAAGAGATCAGGATATATTACTCGCCTCAAAAATAGCGATGCATGAACAAGATTTTGCTTCGTTTCTACAATACCGTACTCGCCCTATATACAAACATGATGAGTGGCGATTAGCTGATAATCAAAGCCGTTGGTTGCCGATTCGAAATTCGACTGACTTCAGACTCAACCCGGAAACCGCTGAGCTAAAATCCAACGCCCGCAGTTTTCATCATCGCCAGAAGGAGGAATATGGTATCCGGAGCGATAAACCGCTTTATCGTGAAATGACTTTTATCAGTGCTGAAGGAAAAGAACTGATAAAAACCGGCGACCTGAGTAATGATCAACTGCAGGATATAAGTAACCCCCTAAACACCTTCGCCAAGGCAGAAACCTACTGGCCCGAACTGCAGCAGCTTGAGCCAGGTGAGGTCTATATATCAGAAGTCATTGGATCCTATGTTGGAAGCCAGCTAATTGGCCTCTACACACCTGGAAAAGCCACCGCCGCCGGGTTGAAGTTTGAGCCCGAAACCTCTGCCTACGCCGGAGCAGAAAATCCCGTGGGTAAACGGTTTGAAGGGATCATTCGCTGGGCCACTCCCGTGTCTGAAAATGGCAAAATAACAGGTTACGTCACTCTGGCACTAAACCATGACCATATCCGTCAGTTCACTGACCGTATTACTCCAACCGCAGAGAGATACACGCCTATTTCAGATGCCAGTAGTGGCAACTATGCCTTCATGTGGGACTATAAAAATCGCGCGATCTCCCATCCCAGAGACTACTTCATTTTCGGTTATAACAGTCAGACAGGTCTACCCGAAACCCCATGGATGGATACCTCTCTTTATCAGTCATGGCAGGAGTCAGGGCTCCCTTCTCATCAATTTCTGGCGGATACTCCAGAGTTTGATCAACCGTCCCGAAGCAAGAAACCGGCTAAAGAATTAATACGCCAGGGTACTATTGCACTGGATTGTCGCTACCTGAATTTTTCGCCGCAATGCCAGGGCTGGGATCAATTGACTCGAGACGGTGGTTCGGGCTCATTTGAAATCTACTTCAGCGGCTTGTGGAAGCTCACTACGGCTGCCACCATCCCTTACTACACTGGTCGCTATGGTAAATCCGGCAAAGGGTTTGGCTTTGTCACTATAGGAGCCAACGTCAACGAATTTCACAAAGCGGCTGTTGATTCAGAGGTACGTATTTCAGGCATTATCAGCCGGCAGATCAACGACCACATTAAGCAACAAGATGCCCTGGTTCTGGAAATTAGTCGCCAACTTTCACAATCCAGCAGCGGCCTGATTGCATCAACGCTGGTCCTGACACTTATTGTCATTGCTATTGCCATCTTGATGGCCAATGCATTGACCCGCCGAATAACATCGATCAATGATGGTCTTCGAAAGTTTCATAACGGAGACTATGAAAAACGCCTACACCACAACAATCAAGATGAAATGGGGCAACTAGCCAGGGCCTTCAATGCAATGGCCGATAATGTCTCTGGAGCAATTAGAGACCTGCGCCACGAGGTAGCTGTACGGCGTGAAAATGAAGAACAGTTACGTATTGCTGCTGTGGCATTCGAAACCCAGCAAGGCATGTGTATTACCGATGCCAATAGTGTAATTCTTAGTGTAAATCACGCATTTTCCGAGATAACCGGATATAAAGAATCTGAAGCTGTCGGCCAGACCCCCGGAATACTGCGGTCTGGAAGTTACACCAAAGACTTCTGCAATGAGATACGCCATCAAATGCACACAACAGGACAGTGGCAAGGGGAAATTCTGTCCAAACGCAGGAACGGCGAATTGTTTCCCGAGTGGCTTACTATCACACAGGTGACTGATGAAGCGGGTGAAGTGACTCACTACGTCAGAGCTATGACCGACATAAGCGAGCGTAAGGCATCTGAAGAGTACATCAAAGAACTTGCCTACTTCGACCCTTTAACCAGTTTACCTAACCGCCAGACGTTATCAGAACGATTAGAAACGGTGTTAATGCAGGCTGATTTCACCCAACAAGACAGTGCACTATTATTTATCGACCTGGATAACTTCAAAACCCTTAACGACACGGCTGGACACCACTACGGTGATCTCTTGCTTAAACAGGTTGCCGATCGCCTTACCACACTGATCCATCAAGCCAATACGGTAGCCCGGTTCGGTGGCGATGAATTTGTGATTATGCTGACCAATCTAGACCCGGACCGCGAGCAGGCAATCATTCAGGTTGAGCAAATCACCAAGAAAATAGTTAATCAACTAAATAAACCGTATAGCTTTACCGGATTTGAACATCGCATCACGGTGAGCGTGGGGATTACCCTGTTCTCTGATAGTGACCACAGCAGCATTGATCAATTACTGCAAAGAGCAGATATGGCGATGTATCAGGCAAAATCAAACGGTCGCAATTCGGTCTGCTTTTTTGATCCGCAGATGCAGGCTGCAGTAAATAATCGTGCTGAACTTGAGGCCGATCTGCATCAGGCGATAACAAACAAGCAGTTTGAACTTTACTATCAGCCGCAGGTAAACCAGCACGGTATGATACTGGGGGTAGAAGCACTAATTCGCTGGCACCACCCGGAAAAAGGCCTGATCTCCCCTCTGCACTTCATACCGGTAGCTGAAGAAACAGGCCAGATCCAGACCATTGGCCTCTGGGTTATCGAGCAAGCCTGCTTACAGTTAAAACAGTGGCAGCATAAGATCGATAGCTCATTTGCTATCTCAGTCAATGTCAGTAGCAAACAATATCAGAACAATAATTTTGTCGGTGATGTTATAAATATCATAGAAGCGCTGGACGTTAACCCCAGACAACTGAAAATGGAACTCACCGAATCGGTACTTTCTGAAAATGTTGACACCATTATCGAAAAAATGTGGCAGCTTAAAGAATTAGGCATCGGCTTTGCGCTGGATGATTTTGGTACAGGATATTCCTCACTCAGTTATTTGAAAAAACTCCCACTGGATCATCTCAAGATAGACAAATCTTTCGTTCAGGATCTGACTAACAGCGTAAGTGATGCAGCAATTGCAAAGACTATTGTCGGGTTGTCCCAGAGCTTAAATATTGATGTAATCGCCGAAGGTGTTGAAACCGACGCACAACTTCAACAACTGGTTAGTTATGGCTGCCATATATTTCAAGGCTACCTGTTCAGCAGGCCCGTACCAGAAGATGAGATTAAGCTTACAATTGCAGAACCACTGGAAAATCTATTGCTCTCCGCCTAATCTAATGACATGAAAGTTTTCAATCATTGAGAAAGTCGCCTTTCGCGGTACAACACATAGACTCCGCACAGCACAATAATTGCAGCTCCAAGCAAAGTTCGAAAGAGCGGCACATCACCAAATGCAATATAGCCCATCACAATTGACCACATTAAGTAAGTGTATTCAAATGGCGCTACCGCACTTACCGAGGCAATCCGATAGGCCTGGGTAATGCACAGTATGGCCAGACAAAATATAATACTGGAAAGTATTATCAAGCCACTATCCAGCAACCCAGGGGTTATCCATGGCTTCGCCAGTGATTGCCAAAAACCAATCGAGTTGCTAGTCGCGGGAAACCAGTAAATCGCCGCTGATAGCAATACACAACACACAAGGTAGGACAATGAATTGTAGAGAGTCATCGCCAGCACATGCGCTGACAGCCCTACCTTACGGGTTAATATAGGAAGCATTGCATAACACAGGGCACTGAACAGAGGTAGTAAATTCTCTATTCTAAATAGCGCCGAACCAGGATTAATAATCAGCAGCACAGCTAAAAATCCGGTGCACACCGCAAACCATCGATGCCTGCCTACGGACTCACCTAGCAAAGGCACAGACAGCAAGGTAACAAACAGTGGTGCTGTCATATAAACTGCTGATGCTTCAGCCATCGGAATTTTGGACAAGGCCATGTAGTAGGCAGTGAAGGCCAGAAATGCCAGCACACCTCGTGCTAGCAGTATCCGCACATGTTCGGTGTTGAGTATTTTCCATCCGTAGCGCATACGACAGATACCCAGAATAATTACAAACACCACAGCGATACGCACTGTTAGAATCTGTACTACTGCATATCTGTCACTCAGGCCTTTAACAACCACATCCTGCAGGGCAAAACAAAAAAGAGCTGCGGTCAGCATCAAAGCCCCGACAACTACATTGCCGGAACCTGTTAACTTCGAATTTTCGCTAATTGCCTGCTTTCCCGCTGCTGTTAAATGGCTGGCAGAAACCAACCAAAACTACTATCGTAACGATGCGGTTGTGATAACACCAGCCTGGTCGCAACTGATGAGATTCCAGAACCTACTCTTTACTTTTCCAAAGCATGTTCAAGTTTTGGAATCGCCGACAGCAGCTGAATGGACTTTGCCGTTTTAATAAGCTTTTCAATCGTAGCTCTGGGACCAGGCTGATCACCGCCACTCAACAGCACCTCGCCTCGCTGCAAGTAAAAATCAGACCAGGGGCACGGCTCGTTATCAACGAAAGCCCTAAATTTGTCCATGTAGTGATTTGTCCGATCATACAATTCATAATTAAGCGTGGCTTCAATCGCCTGCATATAAAAACGATAGTAGTTATGGCCCACGCACCCGTCTTCGATTATGGGTTCAGCGCGATCCAGGTAGCTTTCAGCTTCCTGAGCTGTCTTCGACAACAGAGCACAAGTCCCCAGTACCCAGGGACCAATAAAAGCCTGAGCGTTCAATTGTTCAACTTCAACCAGGGCCTCTTCAATTGAAACGATAGCTTCATCTGTGCTTCCGGATAGCCACAGGCAACGGCTTCTACATTCTCGTAAAAAAGGCACAAAACGTTGAGCACCTATTTCGTTAGCGATTTCCAATGCCAGTTCAATATGTGATTCGGCCTCAACAACACGAAGAGAATCTGCGAGAATCCAGGAGGCGGTTAAACGAGAGACGATCTCCGCGCGTTTATGCCCTACCATTTGCGCGGTAGCTATAGACCGTTCAACATCAGCAAGCGCCTGCTCATTTTCATTAAGATATATTCGCACTGTGCCCAACATAAACATGTTTGCCGCAGACACCGCTTTTAAATCATGGTCATCACACAGTATCAAGCACTGTTTAAAGTACTCATGGGCCGTAACCATTTTTCCGCTAGCATACGCAGCATCACCAAGGCCACCAAGAGAACGAGCCTCAAGTTCAGGCGCTGAAGCTTGTCGAGCGAAATATAAAGCCTTTTCCTGTGCCGCTATGCAATCCCGGGACTGGCCCTTCGGAAATAGAAAATTCCCGCGCAGATAATATACACTGGACAACTGCCTTAACAAATTGGAAGCGCTCGCTACTTCTCCTGCCTCATTGAGTGCCTGCATAGCCTGGTCGAACTTGTCTAATGTATTAAGGCAATTTGCTTTTCCAATCAAAGCATTTGCTGTTTCCTCGGCAGAAACAGCATGATGTTGCATCATTTCAAACGAGGACAGTGCCTCCACAATATTTCCAATGCGGGTATTCACATCAGCACGTAGCTCATACAGTACCTGTGGTGCGGACTGATTCTCAGGTAAGTTTATCGCAATCTCAATAAGCTCCCTTGCCCGTTCAAAGTTATAGCCACTGATAAGAAATCGAATCGCGGGGATAAGCTTGTCAATTGCTTCAGGATGCTGACCCTTTAACAAGTGCTGACATTGCATGACAACATCGTCCGTATACCACTGGGCACATTGATGATGTAGTTTTCGCTGATCTTCCGCGGAAATAGACTGATATATCCCCTCAACAATTAGCGCGTGATTAAACGAATAATTTTCCTCATCTCCGTTGATAATGTTGTTGGCAACAAGAGGAGCCGGATCATAGGCAGGCAGATCAAGCAGGTTCCGCAATAGCCCCAATGTAAACTGTTGCCCTATTACCGAAGCTGTTCGAACAGCCAGCTGATCCTCTTTTGGCATATCGTCAATACGTGAGGCGATCAGGCTTTGCAACGAGTACGGCAGACCATCGAGTACACTGCCACGCCTATCCTTCAACAGTTGCTCTAGAAACAACGGATTGCCCTGAGCTTTTACTATACATTTGTCCCTGTAGTCTGCATGGACACCCGAAATGTGTTCTGCAAAAAGCTGCGCATCAAGCCTGGACAATGGCCCCAGATTAATGTTTGTAACAGAGGCGCCACATGATTCACTTGCCAGCACCACTGATTCAGATGCCTCACCAGGCCTGGCGGTGATAAGCAATACGACTGAATCACTGACAAGGTTTCCCACCATCGATTCAATATATGCCCGCTCAGTACTTTGTGACCAGTGGTAATCCTCTACAACAATCAATAACGGAGAAAGTGTCGCTTTTATGGAAATGATTCTCGCTATCAGCTGACACTGAAATTCCAGGAGTTGCTCTTGTGACATCGCCGCAAACAGCGACTCCCACTGCTTACTTATCCCCCAGTTCAATAGTGAATACAGCAGCGGTAAATGTGTTGTTTCCTGAAGAACTACAGCTTTATTGCGAGAATTGATTTCATCCAGTGAGAGATTTAAGTCTGAGTTGTCTATGCCTAATAGTGATTTTAACAATTTGGGAATAGTTAGTTTTTGCTGTTCAACCTGAAAGTCCATCATGTTTGTTGTGTGGCAGGAAAACCCGTCCAATGAGGCTACTCGAATAAGCTCCTCTGTGAGACGACTTTTACCAATACCCGCGCTACCCACAAGATGTACCACCTGCAGTGCCTCGTACTCCTTTGCAGATTCGAGGACAGCATTAAATAGTGTAATTTCAACCCTACGACCAATAATTGGAGAATACTCCCGAGCCTCTGAATCATCGTTAGCATCCACAACCCAAAAAGAATTTTCACCAGACTCCGTGGTAAGCGGGTTGCAATTATCGCTAACCGCAAAAAGCAATTCCTCAGAGATAGAAAGCGCTCCAGGCGCAGCAGCCAACATCAATTCATCCATATCGGAATCTATGTTGTTAACGTCGATCTCTGTATCGGTCTCGGAGCGGGTGATTTTCCCCACACAAAGCCCCAACCTGACAACCTCACGAGTACCACATAGTGAAAAAAATATCTGCAGGCAACGTTTACCGAAACTTATAGCGCGTCTCGCTTCATTACCGTTCGTATGATTTACACCAAATGAGTAGTACAAGCGCTGCTTATCACAGCAAATAAATTCAGCGCTATATTGAGGAGCGATATGGCCGAGAATCGATTCGAATCCGGCAACTTCAACCGCATTGATGAAGGCAGAGTCGGCCTGCTCACAACAGAAAAAAACAAAGTTGCGCTGCACTGCCATTGTCCGGGCGCTGAGATTTTCCGGCTTCGCTGATGGCGATGCGACCGGGCCGCCGGAGTTGCGGGCAAAACCACAAAGCTGCTCTACCGCAACACCGTAAAAGCGCGCCAAATCCCGAGCAGTTCGATAAAGCACATTCTTACTTGTTTCGGCACGTTTTAATGAGGAGATCGAGACACAAAGGCCGCGTTCTGCACACAAAAAGGCTACCTTTTCCTGACTTGCACCCAGACTCCGGCGCAGTGTTTTCAACTGATCCTTGCAGAGTACTACTCGACCATCCTGGTATATTTCTATCATGATTTCGGTTAGAACAGACAAATAGTTTGCTGGTCCTGACGCTCAGAATGCTATCACAGTCTGTTAATAAGCGATTGAAAAAGTGCTGCATTTTCTTTCGTCAGTTCTTCCCTTTTCTGCAAACAGGCACTATTGTATCTTCAGGAAGTGACAAATCAGGCCAATTGAAACTGGATTCAAACAACGGCCTTAATCTATTTCGGTCTAAATGGAGCTAAACGAAATGGGTATTTCAAGACGCAAAGCGTTAGGGATATTTGGCGGCAGTGCCGTACTTGCAGCCACGGCAGGCAGCAACGCAAGCGCTCGTGACAAGCCGAACTCTGTAGCTATAATCGGCGGTGGTATATCCGGTCTTTCCGTAGCATACAAACTGGTTCGCTGCGGGTTTAAAGGCAAGATCACCGTCGTTGAGAAAAGCCCGACCCTGGGCGGCAATGCTGCCACAGCAGAAGTCATTCTTGGAACCGACTTTCGCGGTGCGGGAGATGTACAACCCTTCGTACGATTTGCAGACCTCGGTGTGAACGATGTAAACTTGCAGAGCTACGTCAGGCTTAGGGAGGCTATGGACTATATCAATTACTCCACTGACAAATATCTGCATCCTCTTGAAGACACCGTCGCACACTTCACCCCTGATTTTCAGGAAATCTGGACAAAAGACGGATACTTAACCGGACAAGCCGAGCCCTACACAGATGCACCGATTGATGACCGCAGAAGCGTGGTCGACACTCGCTACTCACTACACATTGCAGACAAACAACTGGCAGACGACGAGCGAAATTTCATGTTGCTGGCGGCAGATGATTTCGATCACAAAAAGCACCTCAGGCCACCAGAATGGTGGGACCTAACAGTCGCAGATTATGTTGAATTCTTTAAAGATAACAGGCTGCGCGATAGTAAAATATCAAGTGAAAATCTAAAGCGTTTGGTACGCCTGTTTCTATATCCCCGTATATCGGCAATGTATTTTGCAGACGATAGTGGACCTCAAAACATGCCAATGCTTGGTGTCATGAGCTACTACAGCCTGCAAGAAGGGATCGGTATAGAGGATAATGAGAACGGTGAGGCTGAAGGACCTGATCGCCGGTACTTTACTCATGGCTCGCAACACTGGATTGAGAAATTAGCCACCTGGCTTGAGACCAATGAAGAAAACAAAGTAGAGATCCTTCGCGGGTTTAAGGCTGCGGTGACTGGCAATGGCAACCATGGCGTTAGAGTGCTTAACGTTTCGGAGCACAATAGCTCTTTAGACATCCGCTATAAAACTTTCGATGTTGATCAGGTTGTTATGGCCGGTCATGCTGACCACCAACTCGACGCGCTTAAAGGAGACGCTATTTCCAAAAGCGACGGCACAGCGGATACTCTTCTTTCCCAAAAAATGGAGGAATACCTTGGCAGCATCCAACACTCGAAAAGCCGGGCCTACGCGCACACGTGGAATAGACTTCTCCCACCTAACCCGGGTAGTTGGCGCACCTACAATGTGACTATCCGGGAACAAATACAAAGAAACGGGTTGCAAATCAAGTATCAGATGACGTACGTGCAAAATCGCCACCGGAACGACCGTCAGAATGAAAACTATAATCAGTACGCCCTGCCGGTGTACTTTGTATCTCTTAATCCGGAGGAGGAAATTCCGAACGAGTACATTTTACGACGCACCACTAACGACAAAAAACAAGCCCTGCTAAAACAGGAAGGCTACGGCCGGAAACTACAACCCGACGACCCCGAGACCGAGTTGGCCACAGCAACCTTCCGTCATACGGTTATGACGTCACAACTACTTAAGATTCAGCAAGACCTGAGCAATCACCAGGGAATGGCAGAACAACGAGTGTTCTTTGCTGGTTGCTGGACAAATGGCGCCGGCCTTCATGAAGAGTGCTTTGCTCAGGCTGAGCACGTTGTAGACGCTATGCTGGAAAAGAGCTGATCGCAATCGATATTCGGTTATTAGTTGCATCGAAAAAAAACATCCATCCACTCTCGATTATTTTGTCAACACCTTGTAAAGCTGCACATCAATCGATCAGCCAGACAGAATATCCAATTGAATAGAAACAGGAATGAATCTCTACTGATAGATAGTGCGGGCATCACACTTGCGATGCCCGCTTATAGCGCTGAAGAAGATTAATTATCGCAGCCAGCCGCAGATTTCAAACAATCTACCGCTGCTCCGTCAACACGATTATCGACCAACGCACTTGCTATAAGGTCGATTCTATCCATAACCGCGCCATGCAAGTGAGAAAAAATTGCGACGGTACCCAGAGCAACCAGTGCACCCAGGATCGCATATTCAATAGTCGCCAGGCCCCTCTCGTTTTGGAGAGATTTTTGGACAGTAGTAGATAGGTCTTTCATTTTAAACATTCCCTGTTAAAACTTTTAAGATCGATGACAAACTAAGCTTTGTAATAGTCCCTTGCCCAAGTCGAAGACCGAACCAGCCATACGAAGTTGGCAATCGCAATCCATTGGATTGCGAATACCATAATTGCTTTTACCCACAACACTATCGATATCATTACGGGATCAGTTCAGTATCAGCCGGGTATCAGTTATAGTTTTCAGAGGATGGCGAGGAGACACTTTGCTAATAGCAATACAAGATCAATGAATCGCTCTTCGTCTATAAGCGGCGTACCAGCTAACTGCAGGCAACTAAAAATAAAAAGCCGATTGACCATTAAGCCTGTATGCGGGGTATATCAAATCTGCGAACGTGACCGAAAAAGAAAAATCCCTGTCAGTAAATATGACAGGGATTCAATGCATACAGCTGGCTGTGCCTATGAATTAGAGCGTGGTACAAGCCTCTCCAAGCGTGGGTACTGTAATGCAGGCACTCAGCCCGGGAACGAATGCTAACTTACCTGTCAGCGCCGGATACCCATTGACAGCTGCGCTTACTGTCCCACCAACACCACTGATACCGAGCTCCATTTGTATTTGACCTTCGATCGAGGCGTCGATGGGTGGAATCAATTCGAACGGCTTTTTTGCTAACTCCAGCGCAAGGTTGGCGGTTTCACGAGCAGCAATCATTGCGACCACTCGCGGATCAAGATCTATCGGTATCAGCACCAGGCCTTGCTTAACCACTTCAAGCGCCAGCTTGGCTACTTCCAGCGCACCATTTGCTACAGCCAGTGCGGTCTTGAGCGAAACGATCGTTACGTGCCTGCGAGCGATGTCTGCACTTCTCCACGATTTCTCTGAAAGGTAGCGTGCGTAACGGCTGGCTTTTTCATACCATTTGGCCGCTTTATACCAGCGATAATAGTATGAAATGCGTGACTTCTGGCTGTTAATTGCCCGGTATTGAGCACTGATACTACTGTTAATACCAGTGATCCTGTCTTGTGCTGCGGTCACAGCAGCTTGTGCCTTCACAAGTTTTACCTGATCAGCTTCGCGCTCAGCGCTGATCGTAGCTCGCATAGCAGTGATACCGGAATTGATTTTAGCAACCTCATTTTGAGCAGCTGTCAATGCAGCGGTAGCCGATTGCATTGCATCTGATATTCCACCAAGGTCCAGTGTCACAAGACCAAGCCCCGACATCTGCGGACCCTGAGATGTAATTGATCCACTCAGTTCGATTCGTGATATTGGAGTGACAAACGCACCGTTAACAAACATGCCGCTCGAACTCACTTCAAGAATGACATCTTCCAGCGCTACACCGAAGATATCCATATTTCCCTGCAACCGAAGCAATACATCTTCAGGATTGTTCCAGTCAAAAGCGGCGTACACCTCTATACTGCTGTTCACCTGAATGTCAGGTGATATTTGCATATTGGTGGAACCGGTAATCTCTACACCGTTTGCTCCAACAGACATCTTTGCGCGTGTCATCTGCAACTGGTTCATATTGACACCAATCAATTCACCCAGGCGATCGGCACCAAGCCCCATCTCGCCCTCTATAACAAATTGAGTGTTCTCCAAATCATCACCGATGTAACCCTGTGCGGTCGCGCCGGCTGCAGGCATGATAGGCAATATGTCTTCAAGGAATTGAGTATCGGGATCCAGCTCCCCCGCAATAAACACTTTTTGCGTGTGATCGGTTATCTGCAAAGCCGCGCTGGCCTTGCCAAGTCTGATATCGAAGTCAATAAAGTCCGGCAAGCCAGGGATGCTTATGGAAACATCGCCATTACCACCCTGCGCTACTCCGTGCTCACCAATGTAGGTCACCACATCACCATCCAGAGATACAGCAGGTGAGATTGGAATCTCGCCATGCAGATAGATCTGACCTGCAAAGTCAGCTACGTCCTCCGGTAGTGTCCCGTTTGTCTTTGCTTCGTACGGAATCCAGCCATTAGCTGAAAAACCGATAGCGTCGATAAAATCCCCACCGCTTGAATCATCGCGCTTTTTGTCATCATCCGTGTCTCTTCGATCAATGCGCTCGAACTGGCTACCTGCCAGAACAATCGGATCGCTCTGGACGTTTTGCTGTACGTAGTCACCTTCCGCGTTGCGCTCGTAGTAGATTCGAGTGTCTGCAACATAATTGCGCTCTTCCATTACCCCTGTGACCGGGTCCAGTGTGAAGACCATGGCAACGTTTTCATTGTTCTCATCCATAATTTCATAGACGATCAGATCATTGGGGTCGTCGGTTTTTTTTCGCTTCAGACTGTTAAGATCAATGCCCTCCGTCCGCGTGTAACTTAGATAAAAATACGGATCAAAAACATCGAGAATGGCCGTTGCGGTGAAACTGCCGGGTATGGTGAAGGCGACGTCATTCAGAAAATTAAGATCTTGTCCAAAATCAAGTTTGAAAGACACACCCGCATCAAGATGAAACAGAAAGTAGGGTTTTGTCGAATCCCGCAGGGTGCCTGCTTCACTAAGCGTATCGTTGAGTGGCAGGTTATTATTTCCGGTGAGTTGCGGCAGGCTTGCACCATTGGCAAATCCAAGAATGGCGCGTGGCACAGTTTCAAAATTCAGATCCTGCAGAAGTGGCATTTGCGATAGTGGCACTTCAGATTCGCCATATAACTCCGGAGAATCACCCAGTTGAACTATGATGTTGGCATTGTTTAACGGAAATCGGGTGGATCCGGCGACGACCTGTACATCGCCCCATATCTCATAACGCTGATCACCGACATCTGCCATTGTGCCTACAGTCGTCTCAAGCGTCAGGCCGTGGTTCATATCGATCCGGCAGACGGCATTAGCGACACTACTCTCACATTCGACTGGCGAGGCACCTGCCGTATTCGAAAAGACAGCCCCACCGCCCAAAAGCAGCCCAAAGGTGACCGCCCGACTGATACGATTAAAATTGAAAAAACCATCCATTGCTTTCTCCAGGCCATAGGCCCTGGTTAATGTTCCCGGAGCGTCGAAATGACGTCCTTATCTGGTAACCCGCCAACATTGTCCGATGCAATCCTCTGCACCTGTTTAGCGATACAACCCGTTGGATTGCGGAGACCATAATTGCTTTTTCACGCAAAGCGATCGATATCATCCTGGAGTCAGTTTGGTATCAGTTGAGTATCAGTTGAAGTTTTGGCCACAGTAGGTGCATTGCCCAACCATGTGGTTTGCTCGCTGTGCACACCGAGGATCCGTTTTTTTTGTCAAAGCACTGAGCACTATCGGGACTGCTGTAAACGCGATTTTGGCTGCTAATCTCGAATCGAAAAGACGGGGTGTAATTAACGTTTCGGGGTACTAAATGAAGAGAAATGGCTTATGCAAAAAAGGCATAACCAACTTCCCCGTTTCACTTATAGGAGTACACGATTGCCTAAACATCACTTCCAGGGAGCTTTACAAAACCACCTCAAGCGGGAGGCGACATCGAAATCACCACCGAATAACTAGCGCAAACCAGCCAGTTGCAGCCCCTTGAGGTAGTGCTCGAGATCCTCCGGTCGCCTCAGAACGCTATCCGCCCTTTCATCAGCAAGACTTATCTCCGGCCTGCTAGCCAGCGCCTCTTCTATCGACCACTCAGCATCATCATGCTGACCTAGATAAGCATAACTCGCGGCCATTAAAAGATGCGTACGGTCATACTCCGGATTGCGACTAATCTCTGGCTCAAGCAACTCTACGACCTCACTGTACCGCTGCAACTGGAACAACGCCATCGCCTCGACCATTAAAAAAATCAGTGTATAACGGGGATTCAGCGCCTTAGCACGAGCGATACTCTGAAGGCCCTCTTCATGTGCACCATAATTCGTTAAATAGAATGCCAGCTGTGCATGGCCATCAGCATAGTTCGGTGCAAGCTCGATTCCGCGATTAGCTATTGCAACCGCACTGGAGTGACGTCGCTGCGCTAGTGATAGTGAAGCCTGTGCAAAAAAAGCGTGCGGAAGTTTATCCTCAAGTTCAAGTGCTCGATCAACACTGTCCAGCCCGGAAGATACCGAGAGCTCGCGATTCTGTGTCCAGTTCATATTGACATCAATTGCATGTGATAACGCCACTGCCGCATGAGCGCGTGCATAACTGCTGTCGAGTTGCGCGGATTTCGTAAAATATTCCCTCGCCTCAATATTTGACTGTGCATTGAACTCGGAGTGTTTCTCAAGACCGTGAAGGTACAGGTCATATGCGTCTATGTTGACACGCCTGGGCACATGCAGCTCTGCACTCTCCGAGGCATTAAGCTTGAGACGCAGCGCTTCGACAATCAGCTCTGTTACCTCCCGCTGAATCTCAAAAATATCACTAAGTTCCCGGTCATAGCGCTCGGACCATACCTCGACACTGCTGGCTACTTCAATCAGTTGCACATTGAGCCTGACTCGTTGGCCGGATCGCCTGACACTGCCATCAAGCAGATAGGCAACATTTAACTCATCTCCGATTGTTTTTACCGATTCTGTTCTCCCGGCGTATGCAAAACTGGAGGCGCGTGCAATTACTCTTAGACTGGCGAAGCGCGACAGGTCGGTGAGTATATCCTCGGCAATACCATTGGCAAAGTATTCCTGATCTTCGTCACCCGCCGAGTTTTCGAAAGCAAGAACTGCAATGGATTTCTCAGGAATCACCTCAACATTCCCACCGCCTGACAGCGGACTACTGTTCACAGTATTGCCCTTAGCGCTTATGTGATCAATAGCAGTAGGCCGCATGATTAAAAAAGCGCTCAACACGGCGACAATCACAAGCCCTGCAGCCGACAACGTTAACCACTCTCGATGAGACCGCCGAACCGGTGTAGCAGGTAATGCAACGCCCTTCTTCACTGCAGCGGTAAAGGCTTGTACCGGCTCGGAAAACCCTTTCAGTTCGTGCTTGCCGATATTTTTGTATTCAACTGGCAATTGCAGCGGCGCAGCTTCGTAAATAGAACCCTGCACACATATACAACCCGGCGCTGCAATCTGCTCGAGACGCTGCGCCAATACGACACCGTCGCCGGTTATTGTTTTATCGGCGATAACCACCTCGCCCAACGCCACGCCAATACGCAAGACGGGTTCTATGCCGTCGTCAATACTGTCAATTATCTGAGAATTCACTTGCTGAATGTGCAACGCAGCAAGCAACGCATCGGAGGCGCGCTGGAACTCGGCGACAAGCGCATCACCACGCAGCTCTACTGTGTGCCCGTTACAGCTACTAATTACTTTTGCACTGCGCTTAAAACAGGCCTGAATACGTTGGTGAGCAATTTCGGCGTTTTCTTGCACTAGTATTGTGGAGCCCACAATATCTGCATGCAGAATGACAGCTAGCTTTCTTTTGACCGGCGCCATAGAAAATACACCCCGAAAATAACTTCACTGATCATACGCGGTGTTTACGCTGAAGGGACAGATTCGTGTCACCACCTGATCAAAGACCCTACCCTGCCCCCCCACTAACAGGTATGATTTTAAGAATAAAGCCCCAAACCCATCATCAAATAATTACATTCCAATCAGGAATGTACCCAACAATACAATGATTAGCCGTGGCTATCGGCTCTTCAGCGAACCGGTGGGTCCGCTTTCATTGCAAGTCGAACCAGGTCCACACGGCTTTTGCTCCGGGTCTTGCTATAGATTGACTTTAGCTGTGACTTTACAGTATCGGGTGAAACGTTTCGGGTGTCCGCAATATCGTTCACCGCCGTGCCGCGGATCACCATGCCACAGACGTCTTGCTCAGACGGTGTTAGCTTATAAGCATTGGTGATTTTAGTAGTGTCTATATCAAGCTCAGAAGAAATATCAATTAAGGTGATGAGTGCGCCGTTAAAATTGGCGGCAATCTCCGCACCAGAATCGCGTAGCGGTGCAATTTCTACTGATATTTTTTGTTCTTCGTTATTTTCAACTAGCTGATAAGACTCTGCCAAAGAACCCTTGCCCTCCGAAGTTGCACAACTTCGGATTATGGCTTCGCTAATGGAACTCTCAACGTCTGCAGACCGGCATTGAATTTTATTGTCTCGCCCTAACCTGATCGCATTGCCCAGTGTTAAAATTCGATCGGCCTCATCGTTAGTGACAATGACGGATCCACCGGGTTCCACAATACACAGGCCGACTTTCACATGATCAAGCGCGGCAAGTACCGCGTTGTATTGAGATTTTAGTAAAGAGAAAATGCGCCATAGTTCTATTGATTTTGCCGCATGCGGCAGCAACTGCTGGATGCGCTGCAAACTCTGCGGCGGAACGGTCCGTATTTGTGACGGGTATTGAAAGGCGATGTTGTCGGTCCAGCAAAGGTTGTCATTTAATTTACAACCAACCTTGCGGGTAAACCCAAGCTCATCCCGGTAAAATTGATAATCCTCTCGTTGCTCAAGCGACCCTGCATCTGTCCAGAAATCAGTATCGATCAGTATTTTCTGTTTTCTTTGTTGATGCACAAATTCCCATGCTTTCGAATCATACTTCTCGAACATTGAAATGGTTTTTTCCATCTGTTCCGGCGAAACTGATCGCCATCGCTGACTACCAAGAGAGTATCTCCACCGGGAGTTCTTATCGTTCTCATGAAATAATATATTGGCACTTTGCGCCTGAACAAATTCGACACAGGTATCGAGGGCAGCATTCCAACCCTCAGAGTCATTAGCCGCGTTGTAAATAGAGATTAATGCAACATTCTGATTTCCCGACATGGGTAGACACCGCTCCTTCTAATTCATACTTCTTAATACATCGTTGATTAAACAAGCTTGACTACGCACTTCCTGCGAAGCATTGTTTCGCATAATGTGTTGATCTGCCAGCCAGGTAATTTCAAACCCCGTTATCGAATGATGAGCTTTCAACTTACACATATATAATAACTGACGGAGAACCTTGTGCCAGATAATTCAGCAAGCAATTCATTGTAAAGTCAACCAGAAAAGAGACCGAGGGTAAATCTAGCCCAGCTCCACGCTCAGTCACGCTATTTAGAAAACTTCAGTCGACATTTTACCGACCAGGAGATCTGGTTAAAACCGGATGACCTTACCGGACTGGAAGGTGGTGGCAATAAAACCAGAAAGCTTGAATACCTGGCTGGTGACGCCCTTGAATCTGGCCAGAATATGCTTGTCAATATCGGAGCCATTCAATCGAATCATACCCGGCGAACGGCCGCAGCAGCTGCCAAATGTGGCTTGATGTGCGCCTTATTGCACTTCCGCTGGACAGAAGATGCCGGCCCTCACTACCGGGCCGTTGGAAACATTCTTTTCAGCCACACGATGGGTTCTGAGTTGCAGGTAGATGAGACCCCACGCCCGATTGAAGATCAGGGACCAAATTTGAAGTCATTCTCTTAAAGCGATGACTAATTAAACCAGGAATAGCAAGCGACAATGGTTACCGTCCTTCCCGTAATTCGAATACCATCGGAACAGGACTGCATCAACGAACCAGTCTTCAGATTTCTGGCACAGGCAGTCTTCCTTTGACCAATTTAAAATAATTTAATTATGACCGTATCAACAAAAAACTGGATGAGCGCCCTTAGTGATGAACTAACCCTTGAACAAATATCCATGCCCGGAACACACGATTCAGGAACTCAAAAAGTCAGCAGCTTGATTAAAGGGATCTACCGAACTCAAAATTTCGACATACTAACGCAATTGAATGACGGAATTCGATTCCTTGATATTCGTGTTCAGCACAGGAAAAAAAATCCCGCTGAAGATCCGCTTCAGATTTACCACGGATCTGCAAATTGCCACGTATCCCTCAATGGGGTACTTGAACACTGCAAGATCTTCTTACAGGAAAACCCTCAAGAAACCGTCATTATGCTTATGAACTCGGCTTCTGGAAAAGACAAAAACATCCAGGGATACTTTGATGTATACCTTGATCAATCTGAATATCAAGACCTGTTCTATTTGGGTACAAGGACGCCCCCCTTATCCGGGCTGAGAGGAAAAGTGGTTTTATTAAGGCGATACCAGGGAGATAAGGGCATCGACCTTTCCAATGGCTGGGAGGACAATAAAACCTTCAAACTTAGAACACCTCAAGGCCAGACATTTCATATAGAAGATCAATACAAGGAACGTGACACCCGCAAAAAAATTACTTGTGTCACCAAAAACATTGGCATGGCGATGGAAAGCAATAGCAATGCAGGTATCTATATCACTTACAACAGCATTGCTGTTGGTGGACATTCGCCGTATCAGTATGCATGGGGCGGCGGTTTAGTGAAAATCGACCTTAAGATGAACCCCGGGCTTGCTGACTTTCTATTTCAGCAAAAGAACCGGCAAAACGTTGGCATTGTTATGCTGGACTTCTATAACAATGAAAAAAGCAATATTGATAACAGCATCGCTATGATGATAATCAAGTCAAATTCAGGCATTGACCTCATTTCAGAAAATTCTGTCACCTAATCTCTTTAGTACTTTGCCAGGTTAGCCAAAGTTATATTGGCTGGCATATAATGCCGGGGAGATTAATTTAAAAATACGGAATTTCCAAACAGCATGCTTCAGATTCGCTGCACTCAAAAAATATTCAAGCAATTTTCCATTCCCGCTTCGGATATTTGCGAAATTCAACCCGCGGACAGCTTGCCTGGAAATTGGTACTGCAACCTGCTAACTATAGATCGGCGCAAGTGCCTGCTCTTCATGAGCGAAAGCACCTACCTTTCGTTTTTAATTATTGGCGTAAGAAAAAACAACAGCAAATCAATTCCACTGATCTTTTCAAACGGACTGATTCAATTGTTAGAGATTGAAGACTTCAGTGAGGTGCAAATTCAAAAAATACTCAGTGACTATCAACAGTGTGAGTTAACTAAGACAGATAGTAAAAGTGTTCTGGGCAACTTAAGGGACCTGATGAATCTCTATGAGCAGATGATAACGTATGACGGTGGATTCAAACACTGCAACCTGGGGGAAATAATTCACCGTGTAAATCGAACGCCTCAAAGAAATCTGAATTGGCAGTATTCCATTGATGCAGTGTGGAGTATCGTGGACCCGGGCAGAGCCCCGGAAATAACAAGGAAGCAACCCACTACAAAGTAGCGTTCGTCCGAGGCAACGAAACTCACGCTATTAGGGACTATAAATTTTATCACAATCCGAAATTTTTCAGCTTAGTTACGCAAAGTTGCACTTGAAATATCAGTCATGAAAAAAGTAAATGTTATAGGAACTACCGGCAGTGGAAAATCAACATTTTCAATGCTACTGGCTCAGAGAATCGATTGTCCGTATATTCAGATGGACCAGCTATTCTGGAAGCCCGACTGGGCAGAATCAACTGATGATGAATTCTTTCCGAAAGTAAAAAATGCTGTGTCTGGAAGTTCCTGGGTACTGGATGGAAATTATAGCCGCACAAGTGACGAAAAATGGAAGAATGCAGATACCATTATCTGGCTCGATTTTTCTTATTTCAGAACACTACTGCAATTATCCAGGCGTACGATAGCCAGATCACTTTCACAGGATGAGCTGTGGCCGGATACAGGGAATATTGAATCGTTCAGCAGGTCATTTTTTTCAAAGAAATCGATCCTGGTCTGGTTTTTTAGAAACTATAAGAAAAATAGATTGCGATATATGAAGCTAATGAATTCGCCCACGGTGAATCACGTTGACTTCATCCGCTTGCGTAGCCCCAGAGAAGCCAGAATTTTTTTAGAGCGTATAGATGCAGAATAAATGCATGCAACGGTAATTGCCTCTGCAGAAAATATTTACACGTACCAATATCTAACAATTCAGGGTAGCGGCACCTGAATTTCTATGGCAACGCAGCGCAATTGAAGGCAAACTCAACCCAAAGACACTTTATAAGAGAATTTTTCTGTGAGAGCTGCAGGACGACAAGAAACTGATTCACTTTACTTTGATTACCCTTATTTTGAAGCACCGGAGAAAAGCGCACGCGATGGACGCAACAAAGTAAAAGTAGCCATCGTTGGTGCAGGCCCAATTGGCATGACCGCTGCCCTGGCACTGGCAAAGGAAAATATTCCCACCGTCCTGCTTGACAACAAATCAACCTTTAACGACGGCAGCCGGGCCATCTGTATTGCACGGCCCAGCTATTATATCTTCCAGAATCTGGGGGTAATAAAACCGTTCCTGAAAAAATCACTTGGCTGGACAACAGGTCGATCGTTTTATCGCAACCAGCAGATTCTTGAGTTTCTAATGCCTCACAGCAGTGATGAAAAGTTCCTGCCTATGTACAACCTGCAGCAGCAATATATCGAACAGTTTCTATGGCAAGCCGTCGCCGCCAACGCCTTGATCGAGACCCGCTGGCAAAGCTCGGTCGAAAGCATTGAAGACATCGATGGTGGCGTACGACTAACAGTGAATGACCCTGCAGGGGAATATACCCTCGACGCGGAATGGGCTCTTGCCAGCGACGGAGCACGCAGCAAGGTTCGCAGTCAGCGTGGCCTGCGTCTAAAGGGTGAAAACTTTGAGGGGCGCTATGTGATTGCTGACATCCAGATGGATCACGATTACCCGACGATCCGCCGCGCCCTGTTTGATCCGGATTCCCGCCCTGGTGGCACCGTCCTGATCCATCGTCAGCCGGATAATATCTGGCGTATTGACTACCAGCTGAAAGAGAGTGAATCGACAGAAGATGCAACAGTAGAAGCAGCTGTGCGTGCAAGTGTACAAGCCGTACTCAACGACATCGACTACACAGGCACATGGGAACTGGAGTGGTGGAGTGTCTATTCTGCTAACACGCTTGCCCTCGACGATTATCGGGACGGGCGCGTATTCTTTGTTGGCGACAGCGCACACATTGTACCGATCTTTGGTGTCAGAGGCTTGAACAACGGCCTGGCAGATGCCGCCAATATCGGCTGGAAACTGGGTTGGGTTTTAAATGATCGTGCGGGAGAAGACCTGCTGGACAGCTATTCACCAGAACGCAGGGGGGCAACACTGGATGTGTTCGCCAATGCCACTAAAAGCGCACGCTTCATGACCCCGGGCACTCATGGCTGGAAACTCATGCGAGATGCCGCACTCGCGCTAGCCCTTAACCATCCGTTTGCAGGCGCACTGGCTAACCCACGCCAGATGACCGCCTATACCTACAGTGACAGTCCTGCCGTCAAACCAACCAAAGACAATTTTGATTCAGGTCCGGTGACAGGAGCCGTATTGCAGGATATTGCCATCGAAGGCGGTTTCTTGTCTGATCGACTTGGCGCGGGATTCACCGCGTTGTGCTTTAACGAAGAACTGGCCCTGAGTATCAAGACAGCCACACCGGAGGACGCACGACTATCTGTAACTTGCCTGCCCTCCACCTCTACTGCAGCTAAGCAATACGGAGCAACGCCGGATACGGTCTATCTTATCCGACCAGACATGCATATCGCTGCGCGCTGGCTACACACTGATGCATCTGCAGTGCTGGATACCTACCACGCAGTCACCTTCAAAAAGGGAAAAAAGTAATGGCAACCGCAGACATAGAAATAGTCTACAACGCAATCGCCAAAGAAATCGATCAGGCAGGTCCAGATCAGTCAGAACTATTTCTTGCCCAACTGGCTTTGCTATTGACTAATGCATTGGATGATAACGAGGTGGCATTGAAGTGCGTGGCGGAAGCATCTGCTTTTCAGCGTCAGGAGAAATCAAAAAGATAGAATTCCTGGAACTGATTGGTTCAAATTACATAAAGCAAAAACTTGCCGGTAAAATATTTAGATTCAGTAGCTAAGCCTGGCCGATTATTATGATGCACCTTCCAGCGAATTCTCTGACAACCACTCACCCATAAGCTCAATCGACGCGCAGTGCTCGTCCTGGTATCTGGAATAGCACAGACGCAGGCAATGTCCGTAATGACCGCGATGCGAAAACAACCGCCCCGGGGATATAGCGATGCCCTGACTAAGCGCGTATTCAGCCAGCGCCATTGCACTGATTTCCAACGGCAACTCTATCCACAATTGAAATCCTCCGGTTGGCTGTGAGATTCGAGTGCCATCGGGAAAGCACTTTGCGATAACAGCGCGCAGCGCACGACCACGCTTGGCATAAGTATCGCGCGACAGACGAATGTGGCGATCATAATGACCTTCGGCCATATGACGGGCGATGGCCTGTTGCGGCAACAATACCGATCGCGCCGATACGGCCCTTTTAAATTCTAACGCCGCCTCACGCCACCTTGCGGCGACCAGCCAACCTACACGAAGTTCGGGGGCAAGCGTTTTACTGAAAGACCCGCAAACAATCACCCGGTCCTGCGTGTCGAATGCGCTTAAATTGCGTTGCCGTTGCCGCGCATAAAGTAATTCACCATGCGTATCATCCTCGACCAAAGCGACATCATAAGCATTGGCCAATGCCACCAACTGCCGACGACTCTCATCGTTCATGCTGCACCCCAGAGGGTTTTGTACCGAACTGCTGACAACAACCGCTTTAACCGGCAGCTCTTCTAACGCCAATCCAAGTGCCGGCAAATTAACACCAGTCGCAGAGTCTGTTGGTATCTCGACCATCTGTCGGCCGCTTTGCTTTATCGCACTGATCAAGCCGTGATAGGTCGGCGACTCAACCGCGATTAAATCACCTGGCTGAGTCACGATATTAATACTGATGAACAACGCTTCCTGAGCACCACTGGTAATCATCAACTCATCGGCCGCCACTTCCATTCCCGCTTTCACGCTGCGGCTGGCGATCTCCTGCCGCAGCAGCGCATCACCGGCCAGAGGACCGTAATTCTCCAACTCCCGACGCGCAACACGACGAATGATGCGCCCTAGTTCCCGTGGTCCTGCAGTCGTTGTATCAGGTGTGCCACTGGCAAAAAAAGCGGTAAAGCGGTGCGCGTGCCAGGCACTGCTTTGAAGACCATGGATCAGTTCTTTCTCATTGCGGGCAACAGGGATTTCACGCGATGCCGTAGGCAACGCCACCTGCCGTACCGCCGACCGCTGCAGGAAATACCCTGATCGTTGGCGTGACTCAACCACGCCACTACGCTCGAGTTCTTCGTATACACGTAACGCGGTACTCATGCTCACCCCTTCGCGTGAGGCAAAATCCCGCAGCGACAACAGCCGATCCCCGGCGTTACCGGTGGACTCTAAGTGGCGCTGGGTTTGCTCGGCAAGTTGCCGGTACTTAGGGGTGTCAACTCTCATCTGTACACTATAACAGCAGATTTTTGGAGTTTACGGTACAGATATCGAGAAAAACCACCATAACAGATGCTGATTGCACCCCCATGATATGGCTTGTTGCATCGGCTGTTGTCCCTGCCACCTGCGTGCAATGCTTTCTATGCTGATGTCTCTGAAATAACAGAGTCAATACCATGGAGTATTCCAGCAGACTGGAAAGCAGAAGGACTTTCGATAAGTTATCTGGCGAATTACGCGCCCTTTGCCGGCTATGGGCACATCGCTACAGAACGCGCAGACAACTGCGCGCCCTGTTGCTCGGTGACCCGGATCGAGTGCACCATGATTTGGGCCTGAGCACAGCACAGGCGCTGGCAGAGATTAACAAACCATTCTGGCGGCACTAGTAGTATTCAATTACCGCCCCGGCCGGACTTATTAGATGCCCTGCCGGCTGCGGCTTAGATGTGCCCTTCCGGCGGACTCACTTTTCAAACACGAAAAGTTAGCAAAAGTGTTGTCACGACCTGTTGGCCCTACTCGTGGCTGCGCCACGGGGTGAACGATGGAGTAGACCACGATTTAGTCCTGGCAACTGAATACAACGGTGACGAACACGTATCAGACTTCAGTACCGCTTAGTGGTGACATACAAAACACACAACGCTAAATCAATTCATCAGAACGGTCGTCGGTTTCACCATAGCGCTTCAACACAGCAGGCGTCGTCCCTTCGTAGGCTTTCTCTATGTTTTTAGCTATCTTTGCGTTCTCACGTTCAAAAAGACAGTCGCCATTAAGATCAGACGCTACGATAAACGGCCCCATATTATTGCACTTGATGACCCACATGGCTTGTGCCAAACCAAGTTCTTCATTCCAGTGGACCGCTTCGACTTTTTCAATCCCGCGCCCTAACAACGCACCGGTACCGTAGCCCACGGTAGATAAATAAACCGCACCGTTGGGTACAAAATATTCTTTATAATCTTTTGATGTCATACCGCCTTTACCAACAATCAATTTGGCACCGGTTTTCTCAAACCATTCAGGCAGCCACTTGGCAAACCGGAATGACGCCGTGGCAGTAACCGCCCCCATATCAAAAGTGCCATCGTCATTAATACGAGCAGCAGGTGAGCAATGAAAGTTAGCCGCTGACTGCGATGGCAGTTCCATTGGTATATTGGCTTTGTCTTCAAGCGCACGCATGTAGACACCTTCTCTGGCGGTGTACATCAAACCATCAAGATAGACAATATCACCCAACTGCAGTTCACTGATCGCTTCAGCAGTTGGCGTTGTTGAAAGACGGATTTCACGCAGGCTCATGAGCGACCTCCAGAGCAGGTTCCCAGCTAACGGTTTCACGCCGTTGATACGGCGTGAACCAATCCGGATCAGTGCGATGCTCTACCCGCCCATCGGGAAAGATTCGGGCAACTGCACGTCGCGATGACAAGCAAAACGCATGGACCGACATAGGCATTCCACCCGTATGACAATAGCCCACCTCAATATTGCAATCGACAACCATGTTCTTGCCAACAAACCCCATGGCACCCATACCAATTGAATTGCCCAGCTCTTTAAATTCATCTTCCATGTCTGCTATTTTTGAATCAGAGTTGCGGCTTCCTACAATTCGCAGAGTGGATGCACGCTTGCCTAGTGACATACAGATATCCTTTGAGCCACCCAGGCCAATGCCAATGATCGCCGGCTGACAAGCTAACCCGCGTTTACCAAAGGCCATCAAACTATCGAGGTAGAATCGCTTAATGCCTTGTATGCCATCTGAGGGAAACAACATCCGATAATCACTGCCAAACAACCCACCCTTGTGCACCGTGATTAAATCAATCCACTCACCGTCAGGTTCAAAGCCGTATTCAATCTCGGGCGCGCCAATTCCTACGTTGTTGTTGTGATCAGTACGCCACAAGGGATGCACCCGATTGGGCCTTAGTGGCACACCATTCGTCGCAAGTGCCGTGGCACTTCGCAATGCCGCCTCTAATGCAACCATGCCACCTTCAACCTGCGCCTCATTGCCCAGCTTGACAAACCAGCGTGGCACACCGGTATCACCGCACATGGCACAACGGTCTTCTTTGGCAACCTCATAGTTTTCAAGCATGACTTTAAGCACAAAAGAAGGCAGTTCGCCTTCCTCATCTCTGGCGGCTTTCTTTAGTCCGCCAAGGTAATCCTCGGGGATCTCTATGGCCGCTTTTTGCATTAAATATTCAGCGGTTTTCTGGATAAGATCGATATTGATCATGGTGCTGCAACCAAAGTTTCAGGTTCGTTTTCAGGCAAAATAGTGTTCCCGGGGCTAACAATTGTGAATTGCACTGGTTCGCGAGTCACTGTGATGTCATCGCCGACCTTGCGGGCCACAGTAAATTCACTGTTTTCCATCGCCCCCGGTTCTTTGAAGTCATCACGAAAATGAGCGCCCCGTGAATTTTCACGGGCCAGAGCAGCCTTTGTTACTACTTCAGAAATATCACACAAGGAGCGAAGGTTCAGCCAATCGTGCCAGGTGAGATTAAATGCCAGATTCTCTGAAGACACCCCGACATCCATCAACGCATCAGATACCTCTGCAATGCCTTGCAACCCAAGTTTCATTCCGTAGGCGTTCCGGATAACACCCATCTCTTCCCACATGACATCCTGTAATCGCTGACGAAGTGGCAATACAAGATCGGGTTTGTTTTTTAACGGATGCGTCGCCCTGTCCAGCTCTGCAACAAGCACGCTTTCATCTGGTTCACGAAGCGCTGGCATATCACGAATGTCTGCCCCCATAGTGTCCCCTGCTATACCGCCATACACCGTTGAGTTAGCCACACCATTACCGCCAAGGCGGTTAGACCCGTGTGCCCCACCTGCATCTTCACCCGCCACATACAGCCCTTCCATTGTCGTGCGCGTATTGATATCAACAACCACACCGCCCATAAAGTAGTGTGCTGTCGGTACAACTTCAACTTTTCCGGCCGCGAGATCAAAGCCGCTGTCAGCACAGCGTTTAACCATGCCCTTAAATTTTTGCGCTACCCACTCGGGCCCAAGGTGCGACATTGAAATAAACACACCGACGTGCTCAGGGTTATTATTTTTACGCATCTCTGAGTATATTCCCCGACTCACCACATCACGGGTAGCGCGTTCACCCAGACCATCATAGTCAAACATAAACCGCTGGCCCGAATGGTTGAGTAGCTCACCGCCCGCCCCGCGCAACCCTTCTTCAAGTACGGTACCCGTCATGCGCGTGTGGTGTCCTGCTAACAGGCCGGTTGGGTGAAACTGCACCATCTCCATATCACGCAGGGGCAGCCCGACCCGCAATGCCATCGCCAGACCATCCATGGTTTTATCACCACTTGGCGTGTGATATTTGTACATAGTCGGGCCGCCGCCAGTAGCCATTAATACTGTCTTGGCTCGCACCAGACGAAAAGCACCGGTACGCATATCAATCATAAGCACGCCTGCCAGAGCCGTTCCATCCTTTGTCGGAATGAGACCAACAGCGCGATGCTCTTGCAGCTTTTCAACACCACTGGACAGCACCTTTTCCATTAGCCGGTTGATGATTTCAATGCCTGTTAGATCACCCTTGTGCACGGTACGGTCAGCCGTTTGGCCGGCAAAGGCTTTCTGATGCAGAGATCCGTCCGGGTTGCGATCGAAAAAGCAGCCTATTTCATTTTCCAGTTCGCGAATTCGAACTACAGCTTGCTCACAAAGACGCCAGGCCATGTCTTGATCGGGAAGCCACTTACCGCCCTCGATAGTGTCCATGAAGTGTCGTTCAACCGTATCGCCACCGCCCAATGCAACGTTATAGCCTCCCTGAACCATTCGTGTACACCCACACTTTCCGATCAGACCTTTTACAGCAATGGTGATTTTTGTGCCCTCAGGTGCTGTTTGCTTTGCATGCAGCGCTGCAAACAATCCTGCCCCTCCGGAACCAAGTATCAGGATGTCGGTGTCGTGACGTTGAATATCAGAAACTTGCATAAATCACAAAGCCTGCAAAAAAAACAGAGTGGCAATTAAAAACGATGCGGCGACAGCAGTTGCTGCCAACGTTTTCTGAGAAGCGGTCCAGGGCAACCATTCCATCGCCATCAAACGCAGCCCACCAAACATATGAACCGCCAACAGAAAAACCAGAATGAACTCTGCCAGTTTTATCGCGATTGAATCAGTCATCTTAAGAAAGCCAGCAAACATTGATGGATCTGTGATTGCCATTGCCAGCACCCAAAAGTGCAACGGTAAAAAAAGCGCAAGCCCCAGGCCCGACAAACGATGCAGAAAATAGGCAAGCCATAGTGGATGAGCCCGACTGCTAATACCTTTCATTGTACTCATGCAAATGTCACTGCCCAGACAGCACGCGCGCCCAACAGAAACAGACCCAAACCTATCGCTATTGTTGCAACACTTAACAACGATCCTTTAAGCCCGCCCCATTCGAGTAAAACTGTCCGCACGCCAATGGCACCATGAATAGATACGGCTACTACAAATGTACCGTAAAATAAAAACCACACGATTGACCCTTGAGTACGACCCAGAATTTCATCAGCACTAAGACCGCCGCGGACGGCATAAATCATCACCGCAAGATGCCCCAGTACCAACGGTGCCATTAACAATGCAGTGATCCGTTGTGCCATATAAAGCCGCGTATCAAGCATCATTTACCCCTGCTGAAAAAGCGCTTCGCCGTTTCACGTTTCAAACCGGCGATTGCCGACATCGGATCTAGTTCATTCGGGCAGTAGGTAGTGCAAGACCCCATTGAATGGCAGCTATGGCAACCCCCCTTACCAGAGACAGCATCAAGGATTTTATTACGCCCCTCATCTTTTGCATCATTGAGCAACGTCCAGGCGCGTTGCAAAGCCGCAGGTCCCAGGTAATCTTCATTTCCCTTAACGGTATCGCAGGCCGCATAACATACCGAGCAATTGATGCACTCAATACCGGCATTTGCCTCAACTCTTGTGGCACTTGTCTCATCGATTGGCGCTATCGGATCGTGACGGGTAAGTTTGCTGTGATGCACTCCTTCAGCTCCTACCCATTTATCAAAGAACGGGTCCATATCCACAACCAGATCTTTGATGACGGGCAAATTGCGTAACGGTGCAATCTCGACTTTGTTGCCGACCAGTACTTTTGAAATATGAGTTCGGCAAGTCCAGCGCGGCACACCATTAACCATCATCGCGCAGCTGCCGCACATCCCCACACGGCATGCAAACCGGTAGCTCAGAGTTGGATCGGTATTTTGCTGTACCCAGGAAACCACGTCGAGAACGGTCTGGCTATCATAGGCCGGAACCTCGAACATCTCCTGGTGAGAGGCCTTAGAAGACCCTCGTTGAATTTCTACCTGAATAACATCGGACGACATAGAGAAATGCGCACCTCAGCGTGAATTTCTCAAAGCTTAGCGGCTCTGCCGAAAAAAGTATACCTTTCAGAATTTCACAAAATATTGATATTTTTGTAAGATTTGCTTACATAAATAGTCGTGCCTCCCCCGGACAGACAATTACAAGCCACACCCCAAGCGCTGAGGTAGATGAGCTTGCACTTCCACCAACTACACGACCTCAAAGGAATGAGGGTTGCGAAACTAATCCAATGGCATCAGCCCTGACTATGGGGCGTTACTGTGCAGCAGGCACTTTTGCTGTGTATGAAGCCAGGGAGATAACTTTTTGGCACGCAGCAAATAGCTCGTCAATGACCCGGGTCTTAACATGCTGCTTATGATAAGCAAGGCCCAAACAACGTATTGGTGTGTCCGGCCCAAGCGACAAACCTCTTAATACGACGGTGCCATCAGCAGGCACAACAAGCTTCGGTACAATAGAAACCCCGAGGTTTGCATGAACCATACTGGCAATCGCTTCAAGAGAATCAAGCTCCATCGCTTCATTGACTCGCAACTGTTTCGATAAAATCCAGTTATCGATAAGTGTCCCAACCACCGCTGTACGATTGAAGCGAATGAAAGGACGACATCGTAAAAGTTCCAGCGGGTCATCACAGGTTTCTGTATTTGCTGCGATAAGTTCAAATGGCTCTTCAGCCAACTCGCGAAACTCCAGATCCACCGGTAGCAAATGCGGCTTGGTTAACAAGGCTACATCCAGGTTTCCCCGACTGAGATCGTTAAGCAGTGCTTCTGTCAGCCCCGGGCTGACACGCAGAACAATCCTTGGAAATTTAGTTTTGTAAAGCGCCAGGGCCTGGGGTGTCAGTCCGGTCAACGTTGTTGGCAATGCCCCAAACCGGACTTCACCATGAAGCCCCTCGTCGTCCAGAACAGAGGGCACTAGATTGTCATAATCCCGAATTAGCACACGCGCCTTTATAACGATCTCAACCGCCAAAGATGTCAGTTCCGGCGTGCGGGTACTACGATCGAACAGCGTCACTCCCAGATTAGACTCAAGCGTTTGCATTTGCTGACTAACCGCAGCATGAGTGACATTGACTACCCGGGCGGCCGCACTGAAAGTTTGCTCGTCAGCAATGGCCACTAAGGTGCGTAACAAATGGATGCTCACAGGGTTTGTGGGCTCAGATAGTTAAGTGATTCTTTCATGAAGGCGAGGTATTTAGTCTTTTATCAGGCATTCCTTATGTTTACACTTAAACCGGCTTTATGGCAATCGGCCATTATGTTCCGATGGGGTTCACCAATGGTAAACCAACATCGAACTGAGAGCTAAAAGGGCACCCGTAATACTAATACAATAATTAAGCTACAAGGATATCAATGTGGTATCAGAAATCTACGGGTGCTATAAGCTTTTCGTTGGCCTTTACTGTTCAAGATTCTCTACGGCTTTATTTTATAAAGCCTTTAAGATATCTGAAAGCTCTAAGCGAGTACGATAATCACCACCTTTAGATTGCGCATAAGACACCACACCATCTTGCTCGACAACAAAAGTCGCGGGAACAGGTATTTCATTGGTATCGTCAGCATAGTAATCATTGAATTCAATTCCTAATTCCCGCATTTCAATGATGTCTGCATCGGTATTTTTAAACACACTGACAAATTGTCTTGTCACAATATTTCCAACATCACTCAACACTTCAAATTCAAGGTTCTCCTTGTCTTTCATACTTAATGACGCATCAGGAATCTGTGGTGAGATTGCCATGATCTCTACATTAAGCTTCTTAAGTTGGGGTAATATCTGTTGAAATTGATTCAGCTGTAAATTGCAATACGGGCACCAGGCTCCTCTATAGAAAGTAATCAGCGCTCTTTTCTGCTTCAGCACAGCAGACAGGGCAATCTCTTTATTTGAAGCATTGGGTAGCGTGAAGTCAGGAGCCCGGTCTCCTGTTTTTAATTTTAAAACTGAAGTATGCTCCCTGCCTAGAATCTCTGCATCTTCAACAAAGATATCCATTGATTTCTTCGGCACATTTTCATGCAGAAAGGCGTCAACTGCCTTTACACCGTTTTCGTAGGATGGAATTTCGTTTTTTAGCTTAGTCATTAGAATAAATACCTTATGCCAGGGGAATAGCTTTACGATAAACAATTCATGCTTATCACTAGAATTAGTAATAAACTCGATCGAACTGACATGAGAAATCAGGTCAGTGGATTGACAATTGAGTTATATTTTTTCAACGCTGAAGAACACAACTTTCTCTGTTAGCACCCGGGGTCGATGCTTATGCGCTTCCCCGTCAGGAATAAAAAAAACATCACCTGGTTCATATACGTGCTTCAACTCTGAAAAAACAAGCTCTAACCTGCCTTCAATGACATAAGCAAAATGGCCTCTCAAGCACCAGTCGGGATGCAACATATTCTTCCCGAACTCTACAAGCCTTACCTGAAAACCATCATGTTGATAACATTTATAACGAATATCATCACCAGGGGTAACCCAATCTAATTCGTCAAATCTAATTTTGTATTCAAGCTTCATAAATCACTAAGGTTGATTCTAAAAAAAGTGGCTGCCGATATTTTATCAATCTTCGCTATCTATTAAAGTGAAGACGCCGGTTGAGTTGTCACCTCTGCAGGCTCAAGCAACGGGATGGCATAGTGCATCACTGAATCTGCTGACCCGCGTACCCAGCCTGCCCCATAGATTTCCAGATCGGCGCCACCAGAGTGCTCATAGGCACAGCGCATTAGCCAGCTTCCATAAATGTAGTTAACAGTGCTATCGAAAAGTGACGGCGCCCCTCGATGTTCGAACACAGCCCACCAACCGGCGGGTATAACCTCGGCCACAAATCCGGCGGGAATTGTATCTGCACCTGATTTGAATGCAGCAATGTATTCAAGCCCACCTTCAATTCCATAGGCCTCATGAATGACACCGTAGTAGGGCTTTGGCATTCCATCGGGAAAGGCAGATTCACTCTGCTGAAAAAAACGATTCCAGAGCGACGGGATATCCTCACCCAGTGAGTTTTTCTGACGCTCGTCACCATCGAACACCGTGGCCAGCCCAATCAGGCTGACCGACTCCCGATACTCGATTAGTGGCTCAGTAGAACCGATACCCACATCCAGATGACGTAAATAGGCATCATCAATACGTACCTTCTTGAGCACAGTACGCACCCTGTGGCCTTGCCTGTACTCGGTAGGGGTAATGCCCACCGTATCCCTGAAGACACGAGCAAAACTCTCCTGACTGCTGTAGCCCGCAGAGAAAGCAATATCGAGGATTCGTCCGGTAGTGTTTTCCAGCAGTTCGATAGCGTGGCTCAGGCGCCTGGAGCGCACGTACCCTTTCAGGGTTTCTCCTGTGATCGATTTGAAAGCACGCTGGAAACTCGAGTGACTCATCCGTGCGGCACCCGATACTTTTCGAAGATCGATGTCTTCGTGAAGATTTGACTCGATGTAGTCGACACCCAGACGAATATTCTCCAGCAGCTTGTTCATCCCCGGCCTTATCTTGTTGCCGTTGAAGGTTGTGACGCATAGACCGGATAAGTCCCGGGAATACCCGAAGGTCGGTAGTAAATAGAAGCGGTACGCATAGCGGGAAATCCGGATCAGAAAGTTCAGGTTGGAGAGCAGTGTAATGAAGAAGGTTCCGGTGAATCTGATCGTTTGTGCCAGATTGAGAAATTACAGAACACACTGTGCGACGCTGCCTTTCTTTGCTCAGCCGTTGTTTGTCAGGGACAAAACGCAATTGCCTGACGCTTCAGTGAGGATAACGTTCTGTAAAAGCACCGGGGGCTATACCTAATCCGGTGAAGGCAAGCGATTGAGATCATTCCCAAAAAGTGAAGTAACCCCTGGTTGCTGGCAGGGGAATATCCAGCGATAAAGCATCTTTTTGAAACTTGCTCATTGCCTTGAGTTCCCACTAGAATACTGAGTTCCGAATTGAGCCCTGTTTATTTATGAGTAACATTGTTGTCGAACGCCAGGGTCAGGCAGGCTATATCACTCTTGACCGACCCGATGCTCTCAACTCCCTGACGCCGGATATGATTCGTGATATCCACGAGGGAATCCGGGTACACGAAGCAGACCCGGCAGTCGACGTTATCGTATTGCGATCATCGAGTGAGCGCGCGTTCTGCGCCGGTGGAGATATGAAAGCCACTCGCTTGCAGGCATTAGCGCAGGAATGGGATGAGCTACATGCTTTCTTTGAAGAAGAATACGCACTTAATTTGCACATTGGCCAATGCGCCAAGCCTTACGTGTCACTGGTCAACGGCATTGCTATGGGTGGTGGACTTGGCTTAAGTGTGCACGGTGACGTGATGATTGTTTCAGAAACCACACGAGTGGCTATGCCGGAAACCGCCATCGGATTCTTTCCTGATGTAGGCGGCACGCATTTCCTTTCCCGGCTTCCCTGCAATGCAGGACTATGGATGGGACTAACCGGGGTACCGGTAAAAGGTGTCGATGCGGTCACTGTTGGTATGGCCACACACTTTGTCCATAGTACCGATTGGCCGGAATTGACTCAGGCACTTGAAACTAACGGGCGCGATGCGCTGCACCACACACTAAACGGCCTCTGCAAAACTGAACCCAACGATGCATTTGTGCAAGCACTACAGCAGCGCCGGGAATGGTTCGATAGCGATAATCAACAAACCCTGATCGATACACTAAAAGAAGTGAGTAAATCGAATGACGATGCGGCTTTGCTATTGAGTCGAATCAATTCTGCATCGCCCTACGCCATGAACTTAACGCGACGATTGCTGGCTGAAGCACAGCACCATGATCTGGCTACCTGCTTACAGCTTGAATTAGCTGCCGCAGCGGAAACGGTCAGGCATCCGGACTTTGTTGAAGGAATTCGTGCTGTGCTGGTCGATAAAGATAAGGCGGTCTGGACTGAAGCTTAACCAAACCGCCCTGATTGCCACAGGTGACTGGCGCGGTAAAGCCAACTTAAAAAATTCACTAAAATTACATTGATTGATCTAATGTCCATTTCCAAATTCTGGTAATAGACGAGCCTCCGGTGATATTGTCGTGTCTCAACCTACAAACCGGTGAGTCCCTATCGATACCCTCCTCCATCGCATTGACGAACTACTAATCTGGCTGGATTTTGCAGGTGTTGCAGTGTTTGCCGTCAGTGGAGCACTGGTGGCCTCTCGCAAGTGTCTGGACCCGGTGGGGTTCGCGCTGATTGCCACCGTCACTGGCATCGGCGGAGGCACCTTGCGAGACATACTCCTTGGGCAAAATGTATTCTGGATTTATCAGCCCGCCTATGTCGGGCTTTGCGTGTCAATGGCAGCTATTGTATACGTGGTGGCCCCTCGCATTGAATATCGATACCGGCTATTACTCTGGGCAGACGCTGCAGGGATCAGCCTCTTTTGTGTATTAGGTGCCAGACTTACTATTGAATCCGGATTCAGCGGCACCATTGCCATTGTCATGGGCTTGCTGAGTGCAACGTTTGGCGGCCTGTTGCGCGATGTGCTGTGCAATGAAATACCGCTGATACTACGCAACGAAATCTATGCGACCGCAGCCCTCTTCGGCGCACTTGTTTATGTCTTGCTTGAATCGCTAACCTTACCTTACGGCAGCGCGGAACTCGGAGGCATTTGTGCGTGTTTTCTGGTTAGAGCTTTCGGCTTGAGTCGCGGTCTATCACTACCAAGCTATCGTCCTCGCGCGGGACGCGAATATCCTACCGGTGACAAGCCGGACTTCTAGCCGGTTCTATCCCGGACACTCAATCCAATTTTTATCAATCGCACTTAACAAAAGACCAGAAGTATTTCACGCAACAAAACAACGGTCGCCAACGCGCCCGCAGCCACTTGCATCATCTACCGGCTATCTACTTTCCAGAACTCTCAGCCGGTTGACAATTAAATCGATCTGAAATTGTGACGACCCTTGTTGTAGTTCAAGCGTTCGCATTCGCTCTTCGATGCTAAGCCGGGATTCCCACATTTTCAGCCTTTCTTCTTTAGCCATTAATCTCTCATTGGTCGCAAGTAATCTCTGTTCCATAGCGATTAGTCGCTCTTCCCTTACTGCCAGAGTGCCCTGTACCAGCCGCATTTCCAGTTCATGATTTGTCGCGGGCGGCTGAACAATCGCCATAGGCTGCGGAACGACTGTCTCTATTGCTGTGTCCACGTCCGTTTCAGCGACGACAATAGTCACCTCTGGCTGTTTTTTCGATCGTGCAAAATCAATGACAGCACCTTCTGCAGGGCAGGAAATCGCGGACGTATCAGCATCAACTATATTGCCGAACGATTCATCGTCACATAGCGGTGAATTGCAGCCATTGAAGTCTGAATTACCCCGGTTCCATACGGGCTTTGATAAAAAATTGTCGACGATGGTAAGGCCTTTTGCGTCTCTAACTTCGACTGGCCCCGGATAGTCTCCTGCAAGGATGACACGGTTACCGTTCAACTCTACATCACTGGCACCAAGCAGACTGATTCCGGTATCACCGGCAATGAATCCATTCACACCTTCCTTTCCGGGTTGACTGCGACAGATAACATTGTCTTTAACTATCCCACCTGAATAAGGTGTATCAAGTCCCAGTGAAATTCCACGAAAAGACTCAACAATTGTATTACGTTCTATCACGTTGTCACGCGATTCACGCCATAATAATATCGCCGGTTCACCACCTGGAAATACAGTACCGCATTCAGCATCAACAACACATTCGCTACCGTCACCATAAATGTTATAGATATAGTTATCACGAATTGTCCAGTTAACTGCACCATGCAGATCGATTGCACTGTTGTAGTCGCCCGTTGAAATTTCCTGCGTATAGCCCAGACGAGAACAGGCAATCAGCCCATCAGGCCCGGGTCTGTTTCCCTTGATATGCTGTGTTCCGATATCAACCAGGTTAACGTTGTATATTATGGGCCGGGCGAAACCCTCTTGAATAGATATGGCATGATCCCTGGCATCTTTGACTGTAAGATCAGCGATATGAACATCATCTGCCATGATCATCAAAGCCTCAGCATTTTCACCAAACCCCTTACCTTGAATTACAACCGAGTTTCTGTCTCCCGATAAACCCCTTAAAGTGACTGAGCTATTAAAAACAACTGCATACTGATTAAGCTCATACACACCGTCTTCAAGAAGAATCTCTTCACCATCAACGGCATTCTCAATTGCGTGAATCCAGTTGGAAGGATTAACTACGGTAACTTTATCAGCTGATCGGAATACAGCACTCTCACTATAGGAAGGGCAATGGGAAGCGGGGCTGGCAGCAACTGGATTATTAGACTGCGGCCCGGACTCAGCCTTCACGTCAGTTAGTAAAAGCATTGCGCAGACAAAAACCGGCAACCCGATGCCAAAATACCTCGACAATGATGTGCCGAAGAAAAAACCATCAAAGCGTCCAGCCTGCTCTATTCTCATTTATCCCTTTCCTGTTTGGCCTGGTTTGGTATCAGAGCATCAGATCTGAAAAAGTACGAGTTTGCTACGAGTGTAAAATTGAAATGTGAAGTGCATCATGTTTTTCTATACCACAAGCCTTCGGACAACCACCGCAAGGGCCCACTCCGCTACAAGGCCAACCGCCACTTATGCCGGTTTCGCCCTAATCTGCAGCCAGTCAGAGCAAATCAATCAACCTCTATCTATACATTTTCAAAAAACCACATCACTTAACGGCAGCAATAATCGCTGTGCGATTTTCGCAGGCATTGACCAGCGGTTAAGTACAATCTGTAACTTCACAGCAATTCATAAACCAGACTTTCAAGTGAGAAAATTGATGCACCGGATTCAATTCGCAAATCAGGGGTTTTTCTGTTGTTCATGACCGCAATGGTATCGCCGAAGTTTCCTTTAGGGTGTTAAGCACAATGGCAGTTTTAACATTGGCTACTGACTCATGTGGCAGCAATACAAAATTAATAAACTCAGACAAGGCATTCAGGTCTGCGGCAATCACCTTTAACTGGTAATCCATTTCGCCCGTCAATTGATGTGCTTCAAGTACACCTGGCAATCCCGCTATTAACTCAGCAAATAGTTTTGCATTATCAGCATTATGGGAATTCAGCGTGATTGATACCATACTCACCAGCCCGACACCGACAACCTCCCGGTCAAGGTATGCATGGTATCCGCGAATACAGCCGGACTCTTCAAGACGAGCCCTGCGTCTGGAACACTGTGACGCCGATAAGCCAACCTGATCAGCTAGTTCGTTATTGGTCAGGCGCCCGTCAAGCTGCAATGCCGCCAATATTTTTCGATCAGTCTCATCAAACTCTATCATTGTGCATCTAACCCGGAAATATTGATCATAATTTGCATTTTGGGCCGCTATATTTACTGATATGCATGCACATTGCACGCTTTAACTGCTACTTTCTTGCAATCAAACAGATAAGCGAGTCTCCCATGGGCCCCTTTCCCCACAACGCGCCAAGATCCGAAATCAGCGATAAAAACCCTATCGGCACAGACGGGTTCGAATTCGTCGAGTTCACCCATCCGGAACCCGAACAGCTGGAAAGCCTGTTCGCCCAAATGGGCTATAAGGCTGTCGCCAGGCACAAGAAAAAAGCGATCACCATTTGGCGCCAGGGCGATATCAATTATGTATTAAACGCAGAACCAACTTCACATGCGGTACGATTTTCAGAAACACACGGACCGTGTGCGCCATCAATGGCATGGCGGGTTGCCGATGCACGACAAGCGTTTGACCACGCAGTGGCTAAAGGCGCCACACCTTACACTGATACAGACAAAGCGCTTGATGTACCCGCCGTCGTTGGTATCGGTGGTTCGCTACTCTATTTTGTCGATCAATACGGCGACGCCGGATCTGCCTATGATAAGGAATTTGACTGGCTGGAAGATCACAACCCGGCCCCGGAAGGTATTGGTTTCTATTATCTGGATCACCTGACGCACAATGTATTTCGCGGCAACATGGACACCTGGTGGCATTTTTATCGTGACCTGTTTGGTTTTGAACAAATCCATTTCTTTGATATTGCAGGCAAGATGACTGGGCTGGTTAGCAGGGCTATCACTTCACCATGCGGGAAAATCAGAATTCCTTTAAACGAGAGTACTGACGATAAAAGCCAGATAGAAGCTTATCTGCACAAATACAATGGCGAAGGTATTCAGCACATTGCCGTAGGCTCTGAATCTTTATACGACGCCACAGACCTTCTGGCAGAACGCGGCCTTTCCTTTATGCCTGGCCCGCCAGACACCTACTATGATCGAAGTTCAGAACGTGTGACTGGCCATAGCGAACCTATCGAAAGAATGAAGAAGCACGGCATTCTGATCGATGGCGAAGGCGTTATCGATCAGGCCAACGGTGACCGGATGACTAAAATTCTGTTGCAGATTTTTTCGAAAACCGTCATCGGCCCGATCTTCTTTGAATTCATTCAACGCAAAGGTGACGAAGGATTTGGCGAGGGTAATTTCAAAGCACTGTTCGAAAGCATCGAAGAAGAACAGATTCGCTCCGGTGAACTCAAGGCCGGGTAAACGGCCACATTGTCCGGTTAGCGCAAACGCCTTGCGCTAGTCAGAGTTGCGTTTTAATGTAGTAGCGGATCTTCCGTCGCATTGTGGAGAGTAATGAGCACACCCAACACCAAGCAAACTCCGGACAAAATCGCCTACCAATCCGGGTTTGGCAATGATTTCGAAACCGAATCACTTCCGGGTGCTTTGCCACAGGGTCAGAACAGCCCGCAAAAATGCGCCTACGGCTTATATGCCGAGCAGCTTTCGGGGTCTCCGTTCACGGCTCCACGTGGCACCAATGAACGCAGTTGGCTGTACCGTATTCGGCCCAGCGTGCGACATACCAGCCGTTTCACCGGCATTGATTTCCCCCTATGGCGTTCGGCACCGGCAAATCATGACGCCGTGCTCTCGCTACAACAGATGCGCTGGAGCCCCACACCAATCCCCCGGGAGCCCACTAACTTTTTGCAAGGTATACGCAGCATAACGACGGCGGGTGATGTAATGACCCAGACCGGAATGGCATCACATGTCTATGTCGCAAACGCAGATATGGAAGACGACTATTTCTTCAATGCCGATGGAGAAATGCTGTTGGTACCACAGCAGGGATCAATCAGTGTATTTACAGAGCTTGGTAAAATACATGCAGCCCCCGGTGAGATATGCCTTATACCACGCGGCGTAACATTCAAGGTATCACTGCCTGATGGCCCTGCGCGTGGCTACATCTGCGAAAACTACGGTGCCAAACTCACCCTGCCGGATCGCGGGCCTATCGGTGCTAACTGCCTGGCCAACCCGCGCGATTTTAAAACCCCGGTTGCCTGCTTCGAAGACAAAGAATCTTCTTGCACTGTATCAATCAAATGGTGCGGGCAATTTTACCGCACAGACATCGATCACTCACCGCTTGATGTCGTTGCATGGCATGGTAACTATGCGCCTTATAAATATGATCTGGCTACCTTTTCACCAGTCGGAGCACTCATGTTTGATCACCCTGACCCTTCAATTTTTACGGTGTTGACAGCACCCAGCGATGAGGCAGGTACAGCCAATATAGATTTTGTGATATTTCCTCCACGATGGCTGGTGGCAGAAAACACGTTCCGTCCGCCCTGGTATCATCGCAATATCATGAGTGAATTTATGGGATTAGTTCATGGCCAGTACGATGCCAAAGAAGAAGGGTTTGTCCCTGGCGGCATGAGCTTGCACAACATGATGTTACCCCACGGACCTGATCACGCAGGATTCGAGAAAGCATCAAACGCAGACCTTGGCCCACAGAAACTTGATAACACATTGGCGTTCATGTTTGAAACCCGCTATCCACAGCATATGACAAAATACGCCGCTGATCTGGACACCGTGCAAGATGACTACATTGATTGCTGGGCAGGGTTACAACGCAAGTTTGATGGCACGCCAGATCCAAAGTAGGCGCAACGCCTTTTTCCACAGACTTTACTTCTTAGCTTAAGACGCCGATTTCAACGACGCCTTTCACAGTCTGATCGATAGATCAAGGGTGGATAACTGCTTGAATTAGGTTGGGGTGGTAAGGAACCTCCGGTTAGACACCGGAGAAACCAGAACCTTTATTGAAGACGGTGACACCTTAACGCTAACCGGCGCCGCACAAGGCGATGGTTACCGTATAGGCTTTGGTGAATGCACAGGTAAAATACTACCCGCCCCTGAATTTAATCCCTAGTTCATTAACCCTGTTGACTGACATTATTCTTTATGACTACTGGCGATCATCAGCCAGCTACCGTGTGCGAATTGCACTGGCGCTTAAAGGCATCGAATATCAATCGGTCAGTATAACCTGCAGGCGATCATAAAACCGTTGCGTATAAGCAAACAAATCCACAGGGGCTGGTACCTGCTACTTAACATTGATGGGCATACATTGACCCGGTCACTATCCATCATTCAGTACCTTGACGATACCCGGCCAGAGAACCCGTGATTGCCAAACAATGCAGCTGATAAACAACGGGTACTTGCACTGAGTCATATCATCGCGATCGAAATTCACCCCATATGCAATTCAAGCGTCAGTGATCACATCGCTTTAATCGCTGGTAACGATGATGAAGTAAAAAAATAATGGATGCGACACTATATTTACCGTGGGCTGCGGGGTTTTGAAGCACTGCTATATGATGGCAAGCACGGACTGTTTTGCCATGGAGACCAACCGGGACTGGCTGACTGCTGCCTGAGACCGCAAGTTTATAACGCGCAACATTGGGACTGTGATTTGACTGACTTCCCACTCATTATAAACATTAGCAACCACTGTAACGATTTGAGCCCGTTCATCGCCGCGCATCCAGATCAAAGCCGGACTGCCTGACATCCATTGTAGGGGAGCCAAAGCGCGGGCGACCGCTTAATCTCGTGCGTTAAGCCAGCACCATCTTTACCCGATCATCCAGATCTTGCTGCAACCTGTCAGCAGACCACCCTGCACGACCACGAAAAACATAACCCTGCCGAATGTCGAACAACAGCCTTGCTCGCTCTTTTGATGGAAAGTTTTTGGGCAGACTGCCTTTCTCGCACTCGAGGTCGAACCGCGCGGCAAGCCTCTCGTCGGTATCGTCGATCGCTTTTTCCATCCGCTCTGCAACGCCCTCAACCTCACCCACACTGGTAGATACACAGGACGCCAAAAAGCACCCTCGAGCACCACTTTCATGAGCCGTAGAATGCTGGATTACTGCAAGTAGAAAATCCCTGACCGCTTTTTTAATATCTGGCTCAGACTCGAAAGCCACGATAGGTGCGCACCCGTCGACATCGGCATAACGATCAATGGTCTTTAGATACAACTCGCGCTTGTCACCAAAAGCCGCATAAAGACTGGGGCCACTAATCCCCATAGCGCGGGTCAGATCCTTCATCGAGGTGCCGTCGTAACCCTTGATCCAGAATACTTTCATCGCTGCCATCAGGGCATCGTTTTCATCAAAAGTGCGGGGTCGACCTAATTTTTTTGTATCGTTCAATATATAACTCTTGTTATCCTTGAAAACTAATATATATAATGATCGATATATTAATCAAGGACCAACTTTATGAATAGCCCCAAAATGAGCGCAGGTCAGGTATTTCCGCCCCTGAGTGTTGACAAACTAGGCGGCGGTAAAATTGACTTATCAATCCCGGTGTCGCCCCATGACTGGAAACTTGTTGTGGTGTACCGCGGAAAACACTGCCCCGTCTGCACCCGCTATCTGCAAACTCTGGATCAGATTTTACCCGAAATCAACCAGCTGGGGATTGATGTCGTGGCAGTGTCGGCTGATTCAGCGCAACGCACCGCTGACCATATGACCCAGGTGAGTCCCTCCTTTGATATCGGCTATGGGCTGACTATTGAGCAAATGAAACAACTGGGCCTCTATATCTCTGATGCACGGGTGGGAATGGATGCTGAAGTGCCGTTCGCCGAACCCGCGCACTTCGTGATTAACGAAGAAGGCAAACTGCAGATCATCAATATTTCCAACGTACCGTTTGGCCGCCCGGACCTGAACTCCTTTCTGATGGGCTTGAAGTACCTGCGAAATCTTACCGAGATATATCCTGTCAACGGATCTTTTGAATAGCCCCCAACCCCTCTCCCACTTTAACTGAAACTACCACACGGAAAACACCATGACCACCGAGCCTGCACGAACCGATGAAGTAAGAAATACTATCAACGACCTAATACACGCAGGGACCACTTTCGATATAAGCGCCCTTGAACAGATTTATCACAATGACATGAAAGTCACCATGATCGATATGGACGGCAATGTTAACCATGTAGATAAAGCCGGATTCAAAGGTTTGTTTAAAGCAAAAAAAGCAGAAGGTGCTGCACCCTTAAACACATGGGCCGAGTACAACGCGATTGACGTGCAAGATAACAAGGGTCATGTCCTGATGACCCGCAAAGTAAATCTGACAGGAGAAGATCAGAAGCTGGTTTTGAGTATTGATCTGATTCAGGAAGATGATCGATGGCAGGTAACCCGTGAAGTCATTTTTGTACGTCCAGACGCCTGAGTCATCTGCGGCAAACAATAACTATCTAAAGAGACAAACCACCATGCGCAACACTTCATTATCAGGCGTACTACTCCTCACCGGTACACTGCTGTTTTCGGCCACCCCTGCCCTTACCGATACCGGGGGTGAAAATGTTAAACAACAACTAAGCGCCTACAATGATCGCTATAACCAGATCGCAGCCGACTATGATATCAACGCATTTCTAGCCCTGTATAACGATTCGCCACTCTGGATAGCGCCCACTGAACAACCAGTTGCAGGACTCGATGTCCCACGCGCAACTTTCGAATTTATGGCCGATAAAAAAGGGCTACTGGCACATAGCCTTGATCACGTCTTTGTTTCTGACGATGGATCGCAAGCAGTCATGATCGGTGAAGTTTCGCTTAAGGCAGATAGTATTGGCATCGACAGCACTGGCACCTATCTATTTGTATTAGAACGCCAGGAAGCTGAATGGAAAATTGTTGTCGATATGTACAATACGCACGCTAAGCAACAGTAAGCTAGAGCGCCAGCCCGGCAGGGCTTAGTATCAAGCCCTGCCCCCTGGTCCATAGGCAAGGAACATCAGATCATCCTCAGCAAAGCGCTCAAATCGCAGCGGGCTAAGATCAAACGGTGATGGCACACCGGCTATCTCTGCACTGACCGCCTCACCCACTGCCGGCGCTAACTTTAAGCCATGCCCGGAAAACCCTGTCGCCACATAAATACCTTCAAAGCCTGGCAGCCATCCAAGTATCGGGTGCCAGTCGGGGGTTATGTCGTAGGTGCCGCTAACTGACCGACTGGGTACTGCATCTGTAAAATCCGGAAGCCGCTCAGCCAGTGATTTTTTTATCCGGATCAAGTGCTCTGCATCGCCCTGCTCATTACTGCCTTCACCAGGGTCTGTGGCCAACGGCATTTCCGATGGATAGGCACCAACCAGAATATCTCGCCCCATATCAGGGCGTATAGCAACATTTGAGTTTCCATCTGTTATACAACACCCGATTTGTGAGCGCCCCGGTGGTTGCCGCAGATACATAGTATCAAGCCGCCTGGCTTCCATCGGCAGATCAACCCCGAGTTGCGAAAGAAGCTCCGCGGCCCATGCACCGGTAGCGTTGACAACAACAGGCGTCTCTATAAAGCCATGATCGGTATGTACGCCAGTCGCCAGCCCGCTTTTAGTTTCAATCGCATTGGCTTTAACACCAGACAACAATTTCACGCCGTTATTATTTGATGCCGCCAATAAGCTCAGGACAATTCGGGTCACATCAATGTAGCCACCAGCCGGATCATAAGCACCACCGACCAGACCCTGTGTATTAATCGCAGGTTCAATGGCTTTGATTTCATCCGGGTCAACAAAACGTGTATCAATGCCAAGGCTTTGGGCTAAATCTATATTCCGGTGCAGCGGTGACAGTTGGTTTTCAACAACCAGTAACAGATAGCCCATTTGTGCATAGCCCGGATTTCCAAACCCGACTTCAGCCGACCAGTTTTGAAAAAATTCATAACCCCGCATCGCCATTTTAAGCAGCAGCGCATTTGAGTAATGAAGCCGAATCTGCCCAAAGGTCCGGCCAGACATACCGCCTACCGGTGCAGCCTGATCAATTATTAAGATTCTTTTGTCGGTGCGCTTACTTAACTGAAAGGCAATGCTCGCACCCATGACACCAGCACCGATGATGACAATATCTGCTTTGCCTGGCGTTGTTTTGCTATTCATTTAAGCATCGACTCTGTTGGTTTTTTCCTCTGGCCATCCCGGGCACAGCACCTTAAACACCTGACAGTGACCTCAGACTGTGCTTCACAGACTAACATCAAACCGATCCTTTCCGAAATTTTCAGGTCAGCAGGAATTTATTCAAGGAATAAACGACGGTGATTCTCACACCATCAAGATCAAGGCTTGAAGAGTTGCCACGATATGTGATGAATCTCAGATGAAACTACGCCTTCATAAAGAAGGCGGGTTCTATGAACAAAGTATTAGCAAGGCAGGTAGACTTTCACCCGAGGTATGATTACAGATGAGGCCCCGAATGCCGAAGTACCATATGTCCCCGCCATTAAAAACCTAGTTACTAAATGATGTGAAAACATCCCCAAGTTCACTTTGAACTTCAAGAGTCGAATACCCGACTCGGGGTAAAACATAAATGGTACAAGGGTGTGACACAACTTGTACCTTGCGCTTGTTGCTGGCTGCAGGCTTAACCAAATCAACCTGAATAATCGCTTTCGGGCCGTCGAGTTGCAGCTGGTTATTCATCAGTTTCACGCTGAAGTCGGGTGTGGGCATCACACCGAAATCAACCATCAGAGCGCCCTGCGTTTCAAAGTTTACTTTATTCAACGCCACGTCAGCATTCGCAGGCCCCAGCGGCGCCAGCAGATCCGCCAATACAACCGGATCAGTCAGCCAGATAAATCCACCACGTGTAATCGCACTGCAATTGTCTGAAGAATACACCGCAGAAATCCCGCTACTGCCGCCCGTGTTTTTGGTCATCCGGGTGAGGTTACTAACAACAGTCTGGTCGTCGCTGCTCTTAAACAAGTCACTTCGTGAAGAAGCACACCCTGTCGCCAGCAACAACCCAAGCCCTAGTGTAATACCTGTAACAAGTTTCATAATATTCCAGACAATAATTGGCTTTGCGTATTAAATACCAAAGTCATTTGCATTGTGGTTAAGCTTCAGTAACCGCCTTTAGTACATCGTGTTGGGTGATGATGCGCATGGTGTCTCCGCTATCCGGGACCAAAACCGCCGGGTTGTCTCTGTTGATGATCGATGCCAACACGTCAAGAGTAGTGTCTTTGGGCACAATTTGAAATGGCTTACCCATGACTTCTGCGACTGCCTGCTCTTTGATTTCAGGGTTATCGATCATTCTAGAGAGTAATTTTGAATCAATCAGGCTGCCGACAAACGCACCGCCTTCAGTGACAGGTGCCTGAGATACATTGGCTTCAGTCAATTGACGCACAGCCTCGCTGACCGAAGTTTTAATATCAATACTTAGCATGGACCGATTGCTGGTATAGCCACCAATGATGTCACCGGCAGTTGAATAATCACGCTCTTCAACAAAACCGTGATCTTTCATCCAGCTATCGTTATAGACCTTGCCCAGATAACGGGTTCCGTGATCCGGCAGGATAATCACCATCACATCATCGTCAGTCATGTTGTCCTTTGCCCATTCAAGAGCACCGGCTACCGCAGACCCGCATGACCATCCGCAAAAAAGCCCTTCTTCTCTGGCAAGCCTGCGGGTCATGATGGCGGCGTCTTTATCAGTGACTTTTACAAAATGATCGATCAGATCGAAGTCGACGTTCTTTGGCAGAATATCTTCCCCGATGCCTTCAGTCATATACGGGTAGATTTCATTTTCATCAAAAACGCCAGTCTCTTTGTATTTTTTAAATACAGAGCCGTAGGTGTCTATACCCACAGTGACCACGTTGCTGTTCTGTTCTTTCAGATACTTTGCTACACCGCACATGCTGCCGCCGGTACCAACACCAGCTGCATAATGAGTAATCTTTCCGTCAGTATCATCCCAGATTTCCGGCCCTGTAGATTCATAGTGGGCTTGCGAATTAGCCGGGTTATCGTATTGGTTGGGATAAATAGAATTAGGGGTATCTTTGTGAAGCTGCTGAGCCACTGAATAGTACGAACGCGGATCGTCCGCATCGACACTGGTGGGGCACACAAATACTTCTGCACCAACCGCACGCAGGATATCTATTTTTTCCTGAGACTGCTTATCAGCCAGTGTAAAAATACACTTATAGCCTTTGGCAATTGCCCCCAGCGCCAGACCCATACCGGTGTTGCCTGAAGTCCCCTCGATAATAGTGCCACCCGGCTTAAGAGTACCATCAGCCTCGGCAGCCTCGATCATCTTCAAAGCCATTCGATCTTTCATCGAATGACCCGGGTTAAAATATTCTACTTTAACCAGAATCTGACCTGGGTAGCCCTGGTTAATTTTATTCAACCTGACCATAGGTGTGTTACCAATGGTATCTACGATGGAGTCATGTACTTTCATATTTTGCAACCAATTTGTTCTTGCCAAGCGCTTGTCTTAATCAAAGAAACTCGAGAAAGAAAACGCTACCCGTCATTGTAACAGTTCGGTCAGTGATTCAAGAAGGTGATCGACATCAGCAGCCGTTGTGAAATAACCAGGCGACAATCGAACCGCTCCACCTGACTGTGCCGTTTTAAAGACCTCATGAACCTGCGGGGCACAATGCAAACCCGCCCTGACACAAATATGATAGTCAGCGTCAATCATTTCCGCTACCTGCTGAGCCTCCATTGCGTCGACCACAAAACTCACCACAGCAATATGAGGCCCGTCTTCAAGTTGCCCCATCGTCTGCACACCGTCCATTCCCTGCAGATGCTTCCAGATTCTGATTGCATGCACCATTTCCTGATGGTGGATATGGTTAATCGCCGCCATGCAGAGGTCTCTGTGTGATTTAGAGTCACTGCCCTGCTGCCGGCCCAGTTCAGCCATCCATTTTTGCGCTGCATTTAGCCCGGCAATACCGGGCATCGGGACAGTGCCGGATTCCAGCCTGTGTGGATAGACATCTGGTTGATAGGGTGAAGCCGAATCGACACCGGTGCCACCAAAACGCACTGGAGTCATTTCAACATCGTCGGCAACAATTAATCCACCGATCCCCATAGGACCAAAAAGTCCCTTGTGGCCGGTAAAGGTTAAAATGTCTATACCCCATGACATATCAATGTCTAACACTCCGGCTGTTTGTGCAGTGTCGACAATCAAGCTTACTTTATTCTTTTTAGCCAGTGACGCAATGGACTTTAGATCTTGCACTGCACCGGTGACGTTAGACGCATGGTTGATCACGATGGCCCTGGTCTTTGAATTTATTGCCTGCTGTATGGCTTCGGTTTGCACATAACCCTGATCATTTGGTGCCACCCGCGATACGTCAATGTCGAAGTCACGCTGTAAATGATTGGCAGACCGATGCACTGCATTATGTTCAAGCTGAGTGGTCACTAAATGGTCACCACTTTTCAGTAACCCACGCAACGCCATGTTGAGCGAATCAGTGGCATTCAAGGTAAATACCACCCGGTTAGGATCACCAGTGTGCCCGAAAAAATCAGCCAGCATGCGCCGCGTTGAAAATATCATTTGCTCGGCTTCTACTGCCAACACATGACCAGAGCGCCCGGGGTTCACCCCGTGCGACCGAAAGAAGCTATCCATAAACTGGTAGACCACTTCCGGCTTTGGCCAGGTGGTAGCAGCGTTGTCGAAGTAGTAGTTATCTTTCACATGGCGCCTTTGCTGGAAGTCACTGATTGATTGTTCCTATATGCCGCATGCAGAGCCATCGCAACGCGGATCACTTGCGCCTTCAATGAGTCCGTTGGGGTGCATTACCAATGCCCCTGCATGTCCCATGACTTCATCATAGTCACCAATCATCTCAAGATCGTGACCTGCAGCAATTAGCTGATCATAAACTTCAGGTGCAAACCGGTTTTCGATTCGAAGGTTGGTGATATCACTGCCCCAGGTGCGGCCTAACAACCAACGCGGTGCCGTAATAGATTGCTGTAAATCCTGCCCGCCCATCACATAGCGTGAAAACACCATCGCCTGTGTTTGCGGCTGCCCTTCGCCACCCATCGTGCCAAACGGCATTACGCGACCATCTTGCAAATGAGCCAATGCAGGCTGAATGGTATGAAATGGTCTGCGGCCCGGCTTAAGGCAATTGTGATGAGACTCATCAAGGCTAAAACTGGTACCACGGTTTTGCCAGGTTATACCGGTCTGTGGCAACACCACGCCTGATCCGAACTCCCAATAGATACTCTGTATAAAACTGACCGCGTTGCCCTGTTTATCAATCGCACCCAGCCACACAGTGTCACCACCCACACTGGCGTCCGGCCATGGATCGGCGGTTGTCATATTAACCCCACCGGCAAGCTTGTCGAGAAGCTCGTTTTGCAAAAACTGTTCTGCATTATTAGCCATAAATGCAGGATCACTGACTTCCCGATCCCTGACCCGGAAAGACTGTTTGGTAGATTCAATTAAGCCGTGCACATATTGATAGTCATCCAGTGAATCTATATTCAGCCGCGAAAAAATACCCAGCAACATCAAGGATGCAAGGCCCTGGGTTGGTGGCGGCATATTAAATACTTTGTGACCACCGACATCCAGCGACAAGGGCTCTACGAT